>CM060656.1:37808016-37888016 GCA_030686955.1 Odontamblyopus rebecca | reverse complement strand
CAGCTTTTCTAGTTTCTTTTGTATCCTCCTCTCTCCATGATATTGTCTGTATGTCTCTTCCTGATACTTGTTGTGTTGTGTGTTGTAGGGCCCAATAATATGGTGACTGTGTCCGAAGGGGAAGACGCTCTCCTCAAATGTGATCTGAGCTCTGAAAACTCAGTTAGAAGATCCACGTTTGACTGGAGGAAAGACCACGGAGAACACGAGGTGTTTATGTATGAAAATGGCAAATACTCCGGCTCCGACCTCAAGGGCCAAAGTGAACAGTTCGTAGGTCGTGTTGTGTTCTTTAAAGATAAAGTTGCATCTGGAAACGCCTCCATAAAGATCAAAAACACACGTTTGGAGGACAATGGCACATACAGCTGTAATGTAATGAATCCAGTCACATCTGTGGTTCACATTATCCTTAATGTGGGTGAGTATTTAAGACGTCATTCAAATAAACTCGATTTCACAGTTTCTGTTTGGCTTTTTTTGTTTGCTTTTTGTCTGTTCTGTGGTGTGTGCTGTTTTACTTTGCAAATGCATTTGCATCGTCTTCATTTATTTGCTCCTCAGTATTTTCTTTTACCATTTAATACCAAAGAAAAGGTCCCAGACTAAAACCTGGTCAGATCCAGGTGAAACCACATGCCACAGGTAATGTTGAGTCTAATGTTCCCCTGAGGACCAGGCTCAGACTGAACAGTCAGGGACATGAAATACTTGTGCTGCATCTCATTTGTTTCATCTCACAATTACTAACACCTTTCTACATGTTTTTTGTGTCTGTTTTACAGTTGGTGTTTTAATCTTATAACACTTATAGTCATAAAGGGCAGAAATGTCACCAGTGTCTTAAACTGTTGATGAATTGAGCACTATTGATACTTCACATCATGTGAAGATGTGACTGAAAACAAAACACGTTTATATTTTAAGGAGATGTTGGGCTGTGAGTCAGTCTGAAACATTAATGTTGTTGTCACTGTTCAGAGACCGAAAAATATATGAAAACTGTGTCCAAACTAATCCAAAAGCTGAAGTCAAAATTAAGTGTAGCTTTCATATTGTGCAATTGTTCCTTGTAATTAGAAATATGATCTTTTCTGTCTTTGCCACACGTCTCTGAAAGATTCAGACAAAAAGAAAAGGTTCATTTGACCAAATAATGTTATTTAAAATCAGTTATAATCTTTTGTTGAGTTGATGTTTTCAAAAAAGAGTTGCCTTAAAACAATGAGCATAGGTCCATTTACAATAATTAGAATACAATGTTAAAAACATTTTTATCATTTGTTATTTGATAAAATAAACCCACATCCGCACATTTCCACAGGTTCATAAGCACAGCCTCCTCACTAAAAGCTCGTAGTTGTAAAAAGTGTGTAAATATGTGTGAGTTTGTCCGTGTGTTAGTTTTGTGCCGCTGCTCGGGCAGCGCTACTTCATCTCTGCACTTGTGTGTTTACATCACACAGGAGGGTCTGTGGCCCTGGGGCCGTTTACACGCGACACTCTCCATTGGCTGGACGCAGCTGTCAATCAGACACTTGTTGCGCTCCTGCGCAGAGGCGCTTCTGTGATTGGCTGATGGAGTCTAAAGTTCGCTGCTTTGGGCCTCGTGCGGCCTAGAACTGTTCTGATTGGCTCCTGAGGTTCGTGGGCGGTTACGGGAACAGTTACAGGAAACATCATTGGTCCAACGGCCCAGACAATTAATTTAGCTGATTTGTGTTAGCATGAAACGAGTTTACAAGTTTACAAGTTTCATTTAAATCCTGCATCGTGTCTTTCACTTCATTTGATATTGTCTAAAATTATTATTTTAAAAAGACAATCCTCTAATGCGCCCTCACAGACTGGCATCAGTTTATCCGTGTCCTCACACTGACCCTGCGATATTCGGCTCAGGTGAACTTTTTATTCTCTCCCTCCTCAGTAACGGACCTGTTTATTAGTTAAATAATAATAATTTAAACATCAATATTATATTCCTAAAATATTTATTTAGACGTAGTCCCTTTTCAGTTCGTTTGGACATCAGTAATAAAGAGGAAAATCTAAACATATATATGCGCATAGTGTATTTATATGAATATTTGTAGTGTTATTTGAGTCAGATCACATGCATTCTGCTGTATACAACAGGTTAAAAACCAGAGAAAACGTCACTGGTGAGTTTCGTCCTGAGGAAAAATGTTCAATGTTTCTGTTCCACGTAAAACAAAACTTAAAAGTAGCTCACATTTCAACACCCGTGTTCACTGTTAGCAAACAATCAAATTCTAGACTTATTATTTTTAAACTATTATTATTAAGTATTGTAAGTTATTGTCATGTTTAGAAATTTTAGCTGCAGCTGTAAAATAAATAAAAGGAGTTGTCAAGACCCAACAAATGCTCCATGTGCTGTCTGTAAATCCAAACCTCCTAAAAACAGATTTACTTCTTCCCATTTATAATGAGAATAGATCAGACAGCAGAGGTCAAAACCACAGAGCTTCAGCTTCACAAAGAGTCCAGACATTTGTCAGGTTCAGATTCACTAAAATAGATCAGGATAAAAAAAAAAGTGTAATTTAAGAATCATCACCAACTTTTTATTCTCTCCTCAGGTGCAGCTCGAGTGCCATACGTCAAACCTGTTCGTGCTGAAGCCACTTTGCATGAACTGGAGTGTGTAGCTGCAGGTGTCCCTGAGCCTGAGGTGGAGTGGAGAAACAGTTCTGGGACAGTTCTGGCAAAAAATGTTCCACAGAATCAAAATGGACATAGACCCCCTCCTGTTGTACTTCAAGTGAATGTGACCAGGAGTGACATCTACACTTGTGTGGTCACTCAGAACAGCATCTACCATCGGGTCAATAATTCACTGGCAGTGCACATTTCAGGTGAGAATCAGAGGTTAGTGATCAAAAGCTACAAAGAGCAAAGCTTAGGTCTACACTTTTATGAGAAAACAAGATCGGCCACCAAAAATATTATGTCTTCTTAGTTCTTTAACTTCTTAGATTCTTATTTAAGATAATGTAGTCAAGTGTATTTACTTTGTTTTACATGTTTCGGCTGTTTCAGAACTGTCCCCAGTGTTGGTGGTGACGTGTCGTTTATCAGCTGTTGGTAGGAAACGAGGCACTGACAGCATCACCGTGATGACAGCGTGTTCCTCCTTTCACACACTGGGACCCTCCTCCAGAGGCCGGGCGACAGGAGGTGTGGTCAGTCTGAGCGACCTGCAGGTCCATCAGTCCGACCACGCCTACAGGAAGTAACAACAGCTGATATACGACACGTCACCACCAGCACCAGGGACAGTTCTGAAGATGGCTCGCCGCAGCAGCCAAAACATGTCAACAAGGTAAAAATAACTTGGCTACATTGTCTTAAAAAAGAACCTAAGAAGTTAAAACAAGATAGGCCGCCCTGGTCTTTGTGTGTAGAGTTTGCATGTTCTCCCTGTGAGTGTGTTTCCTTCAGTCAATCTGGTTTCCTCCATCAACCCAAAACATCCACATGTAAAATCCTGCAGCTCAGGTCCTGACCAAGACGAGCAACAAGACGTGGAGATGAGTCCCTGTGTATGTGCTGTGTTTAGGAAAAATGACAGAAATTAGACTATAAACATTCTTACCTCAAAGAGTATTATCATCTCAGCTACAATCGTACGGCTGCTAAATAAAAAACTGCCTATTTTATTTGGTAACACTCTAGGACAGGGGTGTCCAATACGTCGATCGCCAAAGCAGATCTTAGTGTAGAACTCGAGACCTGCTGAGGAAACACTGATGCAACCTGCGACATTAAAGGAAAGCGCCCGACTCCATTGGATTTCCACCAAAAAGGGGGTCTTCATCTCCCGGAATAACAGGCTCGCGACAATATGCAGTTGTCTCTCCTTCTGCTCGCTCCTCTGCAGTGCCGACCGGATCCGCCTGGCTCTCCCTTGTCATTTAGCCGAAATCCGAAATGCTGCCAAATTGCAGACGTTGTTTTTCATTGGGACCAACTCAGCGCGGCCTGTCATGTTGTCTTGTCCTTCTCCTTCTCCTTTCGGAGCGGTCATGTCACGTGACTACGCAACATCCAGGAACTTCATCGACAGTTAAGAGCAACATTACACTATAACATAGTAATATTCGTTTTAAACTGTAATAGTATTAAATTAACAAACACAACCACACATACATAAGTGCTGAAAAAACACTCTTTATTTAGGCATTAAATCAATTATAGTTAATATTATATTAGGGCAAGATTTTTTTTAATGACGGTAATGAATCTGATACCGTGGCTATTTTTAGATACCGCGGGATACCTTATTACCGTATTACCGCCCAACCCTATTTCATGTAGAAGTGAATGTGTCCAGGAGTGACAGATACACCTGTGTAATGACTGATGCATCTTATAGTTTATTTCTTAGCCCCAGGGAAAAGCAGAATATGTTCTCTTTAATGTATTTATTTTTTGTAGTCAGTGGAGTGTTCACCTTACGCTTTTACTTAAAATGTGACGTCCAAACTTTCCCTCATTGCCCCACCCCCAGTGCTCCAAAATGATCCTGGCCGTGTTTGTCCTTCACTTTAGTCCAGTTCAGGTCCTTTCCTATTGTCAGGTTTTTACTGCTCCTCCCCCATGATCTCCTCCTTTTTCTGCGTCTTCATCATTAACAGATTGTGTCAAAACTCTCTGTTTGTTTATCAGTCTCATTTCAGTACATTCATGGTTCTAGTCCACGACTTCACACTCCAAACCTTTTCCTGAACCTTTGTATCGATAAAAGCAGCACAGAGAGAACAAACAAATGACTCTGAGTTACAGCCAGAGTGAAACCACCAAATTACAGAGAAAACACATGACACTGTAAATCCTCCAGTCCAGGATCTCAGAGTTAAACAGCAAACAGATTTCCCACTGATGTTTGGAAATAATGTCTTGATTTCTCATTATTCTCCTGTTGATGAGGCGCATTCATGTCAAGTTAATGTAATGTCAAGTCTAAAGCTTTTTAATACATGTAAATGTTTTAATAATTGTAACTTTTAACCTTTTCTTCTTTTATCTTTTTTCTGTGTGTGTCTCTGAAAAAAGTGGTTAAAAAATGCAAAGAAAAGAATAGAATAGTCGAACCACCACATTTACCACAGATACTCATTTATGGAGGTAAAATAATCAGCACTAATAGAGATACTGGATTTGAGTTTTAAGTACTTTCCAAAAGTGTATATACAATCATACATTACATTGCTAACATTAATAATTAATTATATCATGAATTATTATTACTTATTATTACTGGTATTTTTTTACAGAATCATGCTTATTATTACTCATCTTTGTCTATTAAGAGCATTAATCTCCTTACATACTAGATAACATATTATATATATTCTATCTTATGGTCAGCAGTTTAAACAACTCAGAATAGTAGCTGATGACTTCAAAGGGATGCACACAATTACACTGGTCCATCTTAACATTTCTCTCTTTTTTTTTTTTTTGAAGATTCTGCCATGGGATCGGTTACTGTTCTGGTTCTTAGTGTTGCTCTGGGTCTGGTAGGAGTGGTAGTAGTGATTTTCATAGCAATCAAATTAAAGCGTTATTGTACTCGCTAAAAAAAAAAAAGGGTCAGGTAAGAATTTTAACTAAATAATTTGTTTGGTGATACAGAGTTTAGATTAATTAAGCACGTTTGTTTTCTATTCTGCAGATCAGCAACTGGCGCTTGACAGTAGACATATGAAAGACGCAAGTTCTGCTGTACCTCTTACCTTCCACTACCAGGAGACTGCCCCCCCCCCCCCCCACTATCTAAATAAATACTTACTTAAAATACTTACTTACTTACTTATTATTTTCACACATTGGCCATGGGGCTCATACATAACATCACTCAAATCTACGCTATACCTGCATTCTCCCATTCAAGTTCTGTCGGTACCACGAGACTAAAGCGGTCTGTCTAACTGCTCTACAGAGAACAGATCGCTAACCTTTGCTTCAGTCATAGGGTATTACACTGTATAACTGCCTCAAATAATGCACTGGTTAAACCATGAAGGGGTGATGGACTCAGAATGAAGATGCAGCCGGCACAGTATGAAAGTGGTGTGTGCATGCCAGGACTCCCTTGAAAAAGAGATTAGTAATCTCAATGGGACTTTCCTGGTTAAATAAAGGTTAAATAAATAAAAATAAAAGAATAATACCGTATTTTCCAGACTATTGAGTGCACCGGTATACAAGTTGCATCCACTAATTTTTTTTAAAAAATTAAGAAAAAAGTTATACAAGCTGCAGCCGGGCTATAAGCTGCTGATATCTATGTTGAAAAATGAGATATTTACTGCATATACAACAAGTTTGTACTGTAAATGTACATTTATGTACCTGAACAGATTCTTTCTGAACAGTGCCTTTTAACGCGGCAGCAACTGTGCTGATTAAAACGGGTCAAAAACAGAAAAGAACCGGTAATTGACCTTCATTTCTCCTGTGCAGTTTTTTTTATTTTACCTTTATTTTACCAGGTAGGTCGGTTGAGAACCAATTCTCATTTTCAATGACAACCTGGGTGTCGCATCTGGAATTCCCAGTGGTCTCCCATCCAAGTACTAACCAGCCCCAGCCCTGCTGAGCTGTGCAGTGAAACCACAAGTCACTTTAATCATCTCCGCTGACGCCGAGCTTATGTGCAGCAGCAGGTAGAGGTCTGCGGGACACAATTTTCAGTCCCGCTACCGCCCGCGTTGTGCGGTCGCACTCCCGAATATGTCCCGCACTGTTTTGTGTTGGTCCCGCGGGTCCTGCGGGTGCAGGGCTCTACAGCAGTTTCCTTCTTGGAGCAAGATCGATGCCTTCAACTTAAAACTTGCATCATACAAACTCCTTCGTGCTTTTCATGATGAAGGGGTGAAGATTTGAAAATAATTACCAGTTAGTAATTTGTCATGCGTGTTATAGCTGTTAGATAAAAATTAGCGTATTCTTTGTATTCATTTTCCGTCTATCTTGTTTTTGAAATTCCGGTTAGAGCGCCCCCTAGCGGTGGAAGAAAAATCCACAGAATAGCCGCTCCTTTGTAAAAGCCGCATGGTTCAAAGTCTGGGAAAAAAGTAGCGGCTTATAGTACAGAAAATACAGTATATTACGATGGTCAAATGTTAAATTATAGTGCAGCTTGCATAGTCCCTTTATATAATTTTACAGTGTTTCTCAACTGATAGGCAGGAATTATTGTTTTTTTGTGTTATTACATTTTGATTTGATTTGTTTAATTGCTTGCATAAAAAACTGAATTTCAGCAAAATGTACAATATAAGATCTAAAAAAGACATGTATTTTATATGACCTGTTGAGTTATGACAATGTAATGTAAATAATGTATAATTTGAGTATTGAGTAATTACTTTTAAAAATGTTTGTTATACACTGCTTTTTGTAGTGCATGATCGAAACTAAATGTGAAATCTTGAGTGGGCTAGGCTAACTCTCACAAAGTTGATTTTTAGGAGCTTTGACGATTACATTTTTTTTTAAAGTTCATATTGTAAGAGTACAGAAAAATCCCTACCAAATCCGACTTTTATGAAAGCTGTGGATGCCCTGTCAGCCGAACACAGGCAGGTTGATTTCTCAAAAAATGCATTGTGTTCTATGGGAGATTTTTTCCTGGGCTCTGGGCTGCAGTACCTCGCTCGGCCACACATCAGTCTGGGGTCACGGATAGAGGGGGCAGCCCCTTTATCCATACCTTATCCAGCTCTTATTATATCTCCCAAGATGGGGACGGAAGGTTGTTTCATTGGCCAAAAAAACACGCACACACATAATTCCTTAAGTAGTAACTGGGTAACAATTATTGTTCATCCAACATTAAATAGGCCTCAGTAACTGACATTTGACATTTCGATAGGCCTATAATGGGCCACGAACATTCCTAAAATGAGACTGTTTAGGCTTGAGTCTCCATTGTTCACTGTTGAGGGCTTTAGTCTCTCCTCCAGTCTGACCACAGACGCTGAACACCTTCGGATGGAGCTGGAGCCTGGAACACAGCGCAGGCCGTGAACTGTATATTTTACTTATATAGGCCCACTTACTTTTTATCTGACTTTTATTTGACTCAATTTAGTTTGCAGGACTGCTATTTATCGTCCCGCCCGCTCCCGCATCGTGCAGTCGCGCTCCTGTCCACAATGAGCTTTCAGAATGTGTCCCGTCCTGCACTGCTTTGTGTTGGGATGCAGCTCTATTACAGCTGCCATTCCACACACCAACACTCTGACATCCACGGCTCACTATCGGAGTGGAGATGCGTCCAGTAGATCTGGTTTAGACCTGGTTCAGTCCTGGTTTAGTCCTGGCTTAGTTATAGACCTGGTTTAGTCCTGGTTTAGACCTGGTTTTAGTCCTGGTCTTAATCAGGACTAAACCAGGGCTAAACCAGGACTAAACCAGGTCTAAAACCAGTCACAGCTCTTATTGTCTGTGTTGTTTTGACGCATAGTTAGAAAATTTCGGAGGTGCATGCAGAGAACTATAATAAAATCTTATTATACACCTATGGGTACAGGAGGTCGACACAGTTTTGACGCAGAACCATAAATTGGCCTTAATTCAGCCTTGAGCTTTTCACACTGATTCGGACAGAACACACAATACTTTGTGCGTAGTGCAAATGTTCCATGTGGATTTACACTTTTTTTTTGTTAGAAGTGTGGTGGAAAATCACTTTTAACGTGTTATTTTGAATAAATATCACTTGAAACGTGTTTCGGCCTCCGTGGGGTTTTTTGAAAGCCACCACAGTCTGTTTGAAAATTCACCGTCACTTTTTCGGACCCTGGAAACGGTACATTTGGTAAGTGGACCTTTTGAGTTTGTAATTGAGAACCCCTGATCTACACAGTACTTATTTGTACCTATAATGCCTCAGTGTAGAATCCTCAAACATGGCGCTTCAGCTCTAGCCAGTTAAACCCACTTACTTTTAAAAAGTGTTTGATGATTTATTCAGAGCTTTGTCCTCATCATTTATACCAGGCCAGTTCTGCCAAAGTCTGATGTCATCAGAGCTCAGAAGCTGAGTAAGAGGAGGACTCTGGGAAAATCAAGAATATCAAGTGCCACAGTAGGGTCCCAGTTACAAAAAAAAAAACATGTGTGGAGTCCTTTCATGCACATTTAATTAATTAATCATTGCATTTACTGTATATAGGGCCTTTCAAAACACTAAAATTGTTTTATACTTCATTGTTCATTTACTGCACACTCGGTGTATGTGGTCATACTCGTTCTGCCCAGTGTGTGTGTGTGTTACTGGTGTCAGAGGGGCTGATGGAGCAGATTCTACCAGGTGACTTTGAGCATCTAGATAAGTGCTATGTAAGACTACTGCATTAATATCATTATAAAAACATGAATTGCATTGAAATAACAGTTTAAACAAAGAATCAATTTGTCTTCCTCCATTTCTGCCTCGGGAGCTCAAATCAACGTTTAAATTAGAAAATGCCCATGGGGCTTGTGCGCATGCGCAGTAGCGCTATAGAGCACAAGTCCACGGGTAGCTCACCTCGACAGGACCCCTGCACTTCACAACCTGCAGCTCCACTCTCAGAGAAGTGCAGCGTCACAGTTTTAAGGGTTTAAACTCTCAGAGACACTTCTGTTTTCTGTCAAAGGGCCAAACGCAGCTGGACTCAGCGACACTTTGCAGCTGTTTGTGCCGTGCACGTGCTGTACGTGCCCGCGCGTGTGTGGGTGACGCTGCAGTGATGGGGCCGGAAGCACAGACAGAATAAGACCTGCAGCCTGTGTCCCTCCGCTGTCTCACGGTGCAGGAGCCACAGGGACACTGCTCCCATCGCGGTGTAGACATGATCCTGCTCCCGCTGCTCTTCCTCCTGTCTCCGGGCTTTGGACCCGCGTCTGCGCAACAAACCAGTAAGAAAACCACACGACACCTGCTCTTCTCTTCTGACACTTTGTGTTTGCGCATCCGTGTTTCCGACACCTGCGTCACTGTGGATCAGCCCAGTGGTTCTGGACCTGCGTGAGTCTGTTTCACATCAGGATGTGTTAGACTCGTACAAAGGCTGTTCCTGAGGACAGTGCGCTCCTGCTCGGGCTTCTACAGTCTTATTGCGCTCATGGACACACATGTGGCGGCATTAGGTGTGTCTCAGAACTTTGGCCTGTTTGGAGGCGCAGGGATTTGGAGACGAGACTCCAGCGTGTCCATGATGTGGAGTTTAGTGACCTCTAGTGGCGAGAGCTTCACTGTTTTATGCAGGAGCGGTGCAGAAAAACATTCATCTAACCTGATTCTTCCTCCGGAGCTCTGACTGGAGCCTGTGTTTAATTAGAGAAGGAGCAAAAAAACTCAAATGTTCTAACTACAGCCTATTGTTCAAAGTACTTGGATCGTCTTCTGCTTAAATGCTGTTCTTCTATGTGTATTAAGACCCCACAGCTTTTCTAGTTTCTTTTGTATCCTCCTCTCTCCATGATATCATCTGTATGTCTCTTCCTGATACTTGTTGTGTTGTGTGTTGTAGGGCCCAATAATATGGTGACTGTGTCCGAAGGGGAAGACGCTCTCCTCAAATGTGATCTGAGCTCTGAAAACTCAGTTAGAAGATCCACGTTTGACTGGAGGAAAGACCACGGAGAACAGGAGGTGTTTATGTATGAAAATGGCAAATACTCCGGCTCTGACCTCAAGGGTCAAAGTGAACAGTTCGTAGGTCGTGTTGTGTTCTTTAAAGATAAAGTAGCATCTGGAAACGCCTCCATAAAGATCAAAAACACACGTCTGGAGGACAATGGCACATACAGCTGTAATGTAATGAATCCAGTTACATCTGTGGCTCACATTATCCTTAATGTGGGTGAGTATTTAAGACGTCATTCAAATAAACTCGATTTCACAGTTTCTGTTTGGCTTTTTTTGTTTGCTTTTTGTCTGTTCTGTGGTGTGTGCTGTTTTACTTTGCAAATGCATTTGCATCGTCTTCATTTATTTGCTCCTCAGTATTTTCTTTTGCCATTTAATACCAAAGAAAATGTCCCAGACTAAAACCTGGTCAGATCCAGGTGAAACCACATGCCACAGGTAATGTTGAGTCTAATGTTCCCCTGAGGACCAGACTCAGACTGAACAGTCAGGGACATGAAATACTTGTTCTGCATCTCATTTGTTTCATCTCACAATTACTAACAACTTTCTACATGTTTTTTGTGTCTGTTTTACAGTTGGTGTTTTAATCTTATAACACTTATAGTCATAAAGGGCAGAACTGTCCCCAGTGTCATAAACTGTTGATGAATTGAGCACTATTGATACTTCACATCATGTGAAGATGTGACTGAAAACAAAACACGTTTATAATTTAAGGAGATGTTGGGCTGTGAGTCAGTCTGAAACATTAATGTTGTTGTCACTGTTCAGAGACTGAAAAATATATGAAAACTGTGTCCAAACTAATCCAAAAGCTCAAGTCAAAATTAAGTGCAGCTTTTATGTTGTGCAATTGTTCCTTGTAATTAGAAATATGATCTTTTCTGTCTTTGCCACACGTCTCTCAAAGATTCAGACAAAAAGAAAAGGTTCACTTGACCAAATAGAGTTATTTAAAATCAGTTATAATCTTTTGTTGAGTTGATATGTTTTCAAAAAAGAGTTGCATTAAAAGAATGAGCATAGGACCATTTACAATAATTAGAATATAATGTTAAAACAATTGTTATAATCATTTGTTATTTGATAAAATAGACCCACATCCGCACATTTCCACAGGTTCATAAGCACAGCCTCCTCACTAATAGCTCGTAGTTGTAAAAAGTGTGTAAATATGTGTGAGTTTGTCCGTGTGTTAGTTTTGTGCCGCTGCTCGGGCAGCGCTACTTCATCTCTGCACTTGTGTGTTTACATCACACAGGAGGGTCTGTGGCCCTGGGGCCGTTTAGACGCGACACTCTCTATTGGCTGGACGCAGCTGTCAATCAGACACTTGTTGCGCTCGTGCGCAGAGGCGCTTCTGTGATTAGCTGATGGAGTCTAAAGTTCGCCGCTTTGGGCCTCGTGCAGCCTAGAACTGTTCTGATTGGCTCCTGAGGTTCGTGGGCGGTTACGGGAACAGTTACAGGAAACATCATTGGTCCAACGGCCCAGACAATTAATTTAGCTGATGTGTGTTAGCATGAAACGAGTTTACAAGTTTACAAGTTTAATTTAAATCCTGCATCGTGTTTTTCACTTCATTTGATATTGTCTAAAATTATTATTTTAAAAAGACAATCCTCTAATGCGCACTCACAGACTGGCATCAGTTTATCCGTGTCCTCACACTGACCCTGCGATATTCGGCTGAGGTGAACTTTTTATTCTCCATCCACAGGAACGGACCTGTTTATTAGTTAAATAAAACTATTTAATCAACAGAAATATATTCATAAAAAATGATATTTAGACGTAGTCCTTTTTCAGTTCGTTTGGCTGTCAGTAATAGAGAGAAAATTCTATAGACCTATACACACATAGGCTTTTTCATATAAATATTTGTAGTGTTATTTGAGTCAGATCACATGCATTCTGCTGTATACAACAGGTTAAAAACCAGAGAGAACGTCCCTGGTGAGTTTCCTCCTGAGGAAAAATGTTCAATGTTTCTGTTCCACGTAAAACAAAACTTAAAAGTAGCTCACATTTCAACACCCGTGTTCACTGACAGTGCAAAATCTAGACACGTTACTATTTTTAAACTATTATTGTTAATAAAATATTATCAGGCATGTTTAGTGATTTTGGCTTCAGTCGTAAAAAAGGAGTTGTCAAGGCCCAACAAATGCTCCATGTGCTGCTGTAAATCCAAACCTCCTAAAAGCAGATTTACTTCTTCCCACTTGTAATAAGAATATATATATATATATATATATATATATATATATATATATTTATATATATATATATATATATATATATATATATATGTATGTATGTATGTATGTATGTGTGTGTATATATATATATATATATATAAGGAACATTATCGATATCTGGTATCAGTGAATCAATAAAGCAACAGTATTGACACTGGTCTCAGAATTGAAAAGGCTGGATCAGTGCATTCCTAATTTATACATAATATATTAACAGTTTAGTAATTCATCAAACCTGCATGTTGGATTAAATATAATAATAGCTGTGGTTAAAATCATAACTGAGATATGTGTAATTGAGTAATTTATGCATATGTGCATTTCCTTTTCTTCAGGTGCTGCTCCTGTGCCATATACGTATCATTCCCATTTTGAAGACGGCAGGATTTTACTGCAGTGTAAAGCTCAGGGAGTCCCCAAGCCTGAAGTGGAGTGGAGGGACAGCTCTGGAGAAGCTTTGACGGCTGAAAACAAACATGTTCAAGAATATAAAGATGCTTCAGGACGATTTCATGTAGAAGTCAAAGTGAATGTGACCAAGCGTGACAGCTACACCTGTGTGGTCACTCAGAGCAGCATCTACCATCAGATCAGCTTTACTCTGAGAGACATTGCTCAAGGTGAGGGCTCCTGCTGTTTACACTGGGCACTTTACACACAGTATTTCCAATTAATGTCTAGTTGGATCAATTTTTCTAATAATATCTCTCAGTGGAATTGGCAAGGTATAAATAATTTGATCAGATATATTCATACAGGTGAAGTTTTAAACTTTAGGTCTTAGTGTTAAATGTTAGAGTTTACAGAAGCTTTTACAAGCCCAATTCAAGACCCGACTCAAACAAATCACCACTGAAGTCGTGAACCATGTCCAGCCGCCTCGTGGCCAAGAGGCCGATAGTCTGACACTGTGGAGCTCTCACAGTGCAGAGGAATTTAAGGCTAGATTACAAATATTTAGCAAATGAGATAAAGAGACAATGAATAAATAATGAATGCCAAGATTTTCTAAATGTCTCTCCTACATGTGATAACAGCATCATGAGACTTAAAGGAGCTGAAATAGCTGCAGTTTTTACACTCATGTCACAATAACATCAGGTTTACCCTTTACTCTTGAGTGTGTCGTTACCTACAGCTCCTCACTCCTAAATCTGAACTGACAGGAGCCTGTAGTTCATACTAAGTTATAATTAAAATTAACAACATAGAAAAATGCTCCAAAATTATCACACAAATATGTATTAAATTTCATAGAACAAAAAGCACTGAAAAGAACTTTGTTTTGACCTTCACCATTTAAAAAAATACCAACATTTCACAGTTTTCTTGAAATGATAAATTGTTAAACTGAATGCTTGTACTTGTCTTTCTAATTTTATATCCTCAGTATTTACAGAATGTTTTTAATACCTCTATTTTTTATACCTCAAAGTTGTTTTTTTGTAGTTTTTTTAAAAAGTGGGAATTTCTCATTGAACTGAAAATATCTGGTCAGAAAAGTGATTTTATCTGTAACAAACTTGGACCTGGACTCAAAGTGTCAAAGACTTGAGAACCTCGTCTGAGAAACAGCTTCTGTGATCGGTTTGAGCAGTAGCAGTAGTAGTAGTAGCAAATAGTAATAATAATACATACATATAAGTGTTTAGCAGAGGACAATATGACACTGGTTCATAGGATCATGTACTGTAATCTGGTTTTTATGTTTCTGCTTTTTCTCTAGGTGATAACACTGGATGGATTGTTGCTGCTGTTCTTACTCTATTGCTTTTATTTGTAACTGCTGCCCTAATAGGTACTTGTTGTTATATTTGTCACCTTAAAAGGCGTTCAGGTAAACATTTCAATTAAACTTTAACTCTATAATGGCTGTGTGTTGCTTGCTAAACTATAATGTGAATTAATCGTCTCAATTCTCTGTTTTCTTTCCTGCAGCTCCACTACCGGAGCAAAACAAAGAACACGTGAATTCCTCAAATTTGTCAGAACCTCTCAATTCCGAGTCCTAAAAACTCACTTTACATAAACCAGAAGTAAAAGCGCCTCTTCGACGAGTGAGGAAACACATTTACTATTAAAACTTTGATCCACTTGATAGAATTACATTTTGTTTTGCACTGGAACCTAAATGACGACTAAAGGATTTTACAGACAATTTTACAATTCTTTATGTTTTACAAGTTTCAATGTTTCTGTTATTACAAAATAAAATTAATTATTATAAAACCAGGTATAACAAGAACAGTTTCCTTTCTTCAGGTCAGAACAACTAATAAATAATAATAATGCATCAGTTTTATACAGCGCTTTTCTGGACACTCAAAGACGCTTTACAGAGCATTATTCATTCACTCCAGACCCGGTGGTGGTAAACTACTATTGTAGCCACAGCTGCCCTGGGGCAGACTGACGGAAGTGAGGCTCCAATCTGCGCCATCGGCCCCTCCGACCACCACCAACACTCAAGCACACACCACTTTCATACTAGGCAATGTGGGTGATGTGCCTTGCCTAAGGACACAACGGCAGTTTTTGCAACTGGCCCCACTGTGGCACCTGGAATTCCCAGTGGTCTCCCATCCAAGTACTAACCAGGCCCGGCCCTGCTGAGCTTCTGAGATCTGACGGGTTCAGGCTTTGACGAGCCGGTATGGCCACTGAACTGAACTGCCCCTGAAAATTCCTGTGCATGTCCCTGGCTAATATCACAGGCTACAGTGTGAATTTCCTATTATAATATAGTGATATTTTATTCATCCATCCATCTTCTCCCGCTTAATCCAGCTGGGTCGTGGGGGCAGTTTGCTG
The DNA here is from genome assembly GCA_030686955.1 of Odontamblyopus rebecca. Lineage (NCBI taxonomy): Eukaryota > Metazoa > Chordata > Actinopteri > Gobiiformes > Gobiidae > Odontamblyopus > Odontamblyopus rebecca. The sequence continues at coordinate 37,872,269 of CM060656.1, read as the reverse complement.
CCCAATCCTCATAGCACCTGACCCCCCCTATGAACCCCTCTGCAGGTGGTGAACCCACAGGAGGGTGGACATTATGGTCCTTGATGTTAGTTCAGGTGCTGCATGTTTTGGGTTGATGGGGGAAACCGGAGCACCTGGAGGAAACCCATCCAAACACGGGGAGAACATGCAAACTCCACACAGAAAGGCCCGGGCGACCCGGGGATCGAACCCGCAACCTTCTTGCTGTGAGGCCTGAGTGTTGCCACTCAGCCACCGTGCACACATATTTTATTCATACAGCACCTTTTTAAATAAAGTTAAAACATTTTCTACACATGGAAACAGAATAAAATATGGTGTAATGAAAATGATAACAATAAAATCAAATATTACATCCAAACTATTCAGTTATCAGAATGAGAATTACTTTTATTCATCCCTGAGGGGAAATTTTCTTCGTTACAGATGCAACCGACCAAGTAGTTAGAATCAAGTTTTCAAAAATAAGATAAATACAATAAGATTTAAAAAAAAAAAAAAAAAATGTTTTAAGTTCTCTCAGAAATTATTTACAACTATATACATGTGTGAGCAGGGAATAGGATATTACAGTAGTTTGTGAGTTAAAGTGCAGCGTTCAACAGTTTGATGGTGACAGGCAGGACAGATTTCCTGTGTCTCTCAGTGGAGCAGCGCGGCAGCCGCAGTCTATGGCTGAAAGAGCTCCTCTGATTGGCCAGCACCTTGTGGAGGGGGTGGGAGGGAGAGTCCAGAATAGTCCAGATTTTGTCCAGTATTCTCCTGTCCAACACCACCGCCAGAGAGTCCAGCTCCTCCCCCACAACATGTCCAGCCTTCCTAATGATCTTCTCGAGTCTATTAGTGTCCCTCACACGCAGACTGCTGCCCCAGCAGACTACAGCGTACATGATGGCACTGGCCTCCATAGACTCAGAACATCCTGAGCATCGACCTGCAGATGTCAAAGGACCTCAGCCTCCTCAGGAAATAGAGGCGGCTCTGGCCCTTCTTGTAAACCGCGTCCACGTTCCTGCTCCAGTCCAGTTTATTGTCCAAGTTCACCCCCAGGTACTTGTACTCCTCCACCACGTCCACACTGACCCCCCGGATGGAGATGGGGGTCACAGCAGCTTTGGTCCTCCTCAGGTCCACCACCAGTTCCTTTGTCTTTATCACATTGAGCTGGAGGTGGTTCTTCTCACTCCAGGAGACAAAGTTGTCCACTACAGTCCTGTACTCCTCCTCGTCACCACCGCTGATGCATCCCACCACTCTAGAGTCGTCAGAAAACTTCTGAAGGAGGCAAGACTTGCTGCAGTAGTTGAAGTCTGTGGTGTAGAGGGTGAAGAGGAAGGGAGAGAGGACTGTCCCCTGTGGAGTCCCGGTGTTGCTGATCTAACGTAGTTTTTCTGTCGTGAATCTAACCTGCACATGTCGATGTTTACAGGCTTAACTAAACATACGATAAAATCAATGCACTTGTAAAATATGACTTCTTACTCCACTTCTGCCTCGGGAGCTCAAATCGACGAAACATGCGCTTGGGGCTTGTGCGCATGCGCAATAGCGCTATGGTGCACAAATCCTCGAGTAGCTCACATCGACAGGACCCCTGCACTTCACAGACTGAAGCTCCACTCTCAGAGAAGTGCAGCGCCACAGTTTTAAGGGTTAAACGCTCAGAGACACTTCTGTCTTGTGTCAAAGGGCCAAACGCAGTTGGACTCAGCGACACTTTGCAGCTGTTTGTGCCGTGCACGTGCTGTACGTGCCCGCGCGTGTGTGGGTGACGCTGCAGTGATGGGGCCGGAAGCACAGACAGAATAAGACCTGCAGCCTGTGTCCCTCCGCTGTCTCACGGTGCAGGAGCCACAGGGACACTGCTCCCATCGCGGTGTAGACATGATCCTGCTCCCGCTGCTCTTCCTCCTGTCTCCGGGCTTTGGACCCGCGTCTGCGCAACAAACCAGTAAGAAAACCACACGACACCTGCTTTTCTCTTCTGACACTTTGTGTTTGCGCATCCGTGTTTCCGACACCTGCGTCACTGTGGATCAGCCCAGTGGTTCTGGACCTGCGTGAGTCTGTTTCCCATCAGGATGTGTTAGACTCGTACAAAGGCTGTTCCTGAGGACAGTGCGCTCCTGCTCGGGCTTCTACAGTCTTATTGCGCTCATGGACACACATGTGGCGGCATTAGGTGTGTCTCAGAACTTTGGCCTGTTTGGAGGCGCAGGGATTTGGAGACGAGACTCCAGCGTGTCCATGATGTGGAGTTTAGTGACCTCTAGTGGCGAGAGCTTCACTGTTTTATGCAGGAGCGGTGCAGAAAAACATTCATCTAACCTGATTCTTCCTCCGGAGCTCTGACTGGAGCCTGTGTTTAATTAGAGAAGGAGCAGAAACACTCACATGTTCTAACTAAAGCCTATTGTTCAAAGTACTTGGATCGTCTTCTGCTTAAATGCTGTTCTTCTATGTGTATTAATAGACCCCACAGCTTTTCTAGTTTCTTTTGTATCCTCCTCTCTCCATGATATCGTCTGTATGTCTCTTCCTGATACTTGTTGTGTTGTGTGTTGTAGGGCCCAATAATATGGTGACTGTGTCCGAAGGGGAAGACGCTCTCCTCAAATGCGATCTGAGCTCTGAAAACTCAGTTAGAAGATCCACGTTTGACTGGAGGAAAGACCACGGAGAACAGGAGGTGTTTTTGTATGAAAATGGCAAATACTCCGGCTCGGACCTCAAGGGTCAAAGTGAACAGTTCGTAGGTCGTGTTGACTTCTTTAAAGATAAAGTAGCATCTGGAAACGCCTCCATAATGATCAAAAACACACGTCTGGAGGACAATGGCACATACAGCTGTAATGTAATTAATCCACTCACATCTGTGGCTCACATTTTCCTTAATGTGGGTGAGTATTTAAGACGTCATTCAAATAAACTCTATTTCACAGTTTCTGTTTGGCTTTTTTTTGTTTGCTTTTTGTCTGTTCTGTGGTGTGTGCTGTTTTACTTTGCAAATGCATTTGCATCGTCTTCATTTATTTGCTCCTCAGTATTTTCTTTTGCCATTTAATACCAAAGAAAAGGTCCCAGACTAAAACCTGGTCAGATCCAGGTGAAACCACATGCCACAGGTAATGTTGAGTCTAATGTTCCCCTGAGGACCAGGCTCAGACTGAACAGTCAGGGACATGAAATACTTGTGCTGCATCTCATTTGTTTCATCTCACAATTACTAACACCTTTCTATATGTTTTTGTGTCTGTTTTACAGTTGGTGTTTTAATCTTATAACACTTATAGTCATAAAGGGCAGAAATGTCCCCAGTGTCATAAACTGTTGATGAATTGAGCACTATTGATACTTCACATCATGTGAAGATGTGACTGAAAACAAAACACGTTTATAATTTAAGGAGATGTTGGGCTGTGAGTCAGTCTGAAACATTAATGTTGTTGTCACTGTTCAGAGACCGAAAACTATATGAAAACTGTGTCCAAACTAATCCAAAAGCTCAAGTCAAAATTAAGTGTAGCTTTTATATTGTGCAGTTGTTCCTTGTAATTAGAAATATGATCTTTTCTGTCTTTGCCACAGGTCTCTTAAAGATTCAGACAAAAAGAAAATGTTCATTTGACCAAATAGAGTTATTTAAAAACAATCATAATCTTTTGTTGAGTTGATATGTTTTCAAAAAAAGAGTTGCCTTAAAACAATGAGCATAGGCCCATTTACAATAATTAGAATACAGTGTTAGAACAATTGTTATAATTATTTGTTATTTCATAAAATAAACCCACGTCCGCACATTTCCACAGGTTTGTAATTATAACCTCCTCACTAATAGCTCGTAGTTGTAAAAAGTGTGTAAATATGTGTGAATTTGTCCGTGTGTTAGTTTTGTGCCGCTGCTCGGGCAGCGCTACTTCATCTCTGCACTTGTGTGTTTACATCACACAGGAGGGTCTGTGGCCCTGGGGCCGTTTAGACGCGACACTCTCCATTGGCTGGACGCAGCTGTCAATCAGACACTTGTTGCGCTCGTGCGCAGAGGCGCTTCTGTGATTGGCTGATGGAGTCTAAAGTTCGCCGCTTTGGGCCTCGTGCTGCCTAGAACTGTTCTGATTGGCTCCTGAGGTTCGTGGGCGGTTACGGGAACAGTTACAGGAAACATCATTGGTCCAACGGCCCAGACAATTAATTTAGCTGATTTGTGTTAGCATGAAACGAGTTTACAAGTTTACAAGTTTAATTTAAATCCTGCATCGTGTCTTTCACTTCATTTGATATTGTCTAAAATTATGATTTTAAAAAGACAATCCTCTAATGCGCACTCACAGACTGGCATCAGTTTATCCGTGTCCTCACACTGACCCTGCGATATTCGGCTGAGGTGAACTTTTTATTCTCCCTCCACAGTAACGGACCTGTTTATTAGTTAAATAAAACTATTTAATCAACAGAAATATATTCATAAAATATTTATTTAGACGTAGTCCCTTTTCAGTTCGTTAGGCCATCAGTAATAGAGAGAAAAATCTAGACTTATATATACGCATAGGATATTTATATAAATATTTTTAGTGTTATTTGAGTCAGATCACATGCATTCTGCTGTATACAACAGGTTAAAAACCAGAGAGAACGTCCCTGGTGAGTTTCGTCCTGAGGAAAAATGTTCAATGTTTCTGTTCCACGTAAAACAAAACTTAAAAGTAGCTCAAATTTCAACACCTTTGTTCACTGTTAGAATACACTCAAATTATACACTTGATATTATTTTTAAACTATTATTTTTTATCAGTTATTATCAGTCACTGTCATGTTTAGTGATTTTGGCTTCAGTTGTAAAACAAAACAAAAAAAAGGAATTGTCAATGTGCTGTCTGTAAATCCAAACCTCCTAAAAGCAGATTTACTTGTTGCCATTTATAATGAGAATAGATCAGACAGCAGAGGTCAAAACCACAGAGCTTCAGCTTCACAGAGTCCAGACATTTGTCAGGACTCTAAAGGTTCAGAGACAGATTCAGATTGAACTGAGGGAAAGTTTAGTCAAGGTAAAATCAGGGTCAGATTCACTAAAATAAATCTGAACAAAAAATGTGTAATTTAAGATCATCACCAACTTTTTATTCTCTCCTCAGGTGCAGCTCGAGAGCCACACATCACAATTGTTCGTGCTGAAGCTACTTGGCGTCTGCTAGAGTGTAAAGCTGCAGGTGTCCCTGAGCCTGAGGTGGAGTGGAGAAACAGTTCTGGGACAGTTTTGGCAAAACATGTTCCACAAAATGGACGCTCTCGTGTTGTACTTCAAGTGAATGTGACCAGGAGTGACCGATACACCTGTGTGGTCACTCAGAGCAGCATCTACCATCAGATCAGTTATTCACTGGAAGTGCACATTTCAGGTGAGAATAAGCGGTTAGTGTTCAAAACATAGACCGTATATATGAGTGGACTAAGTGACTGTGACGTCACCCATAGCATTTAGCGCCGCTCAAATGAGGCTCCTGATGCCACAGTTACAGGAACGAATTTGGAATGGACTCTATGTTATGAATAGGATTTTTTTGACGGACAAAATAGCGAAAAAAAAATTCAGGATCATGTAGAGCAGGTTCATATGAACATTTTAAGACCAAAAATGACGAGGCTCACTGCAGCAGTTACAGAGAGAAGAGCGATCAGATCCCAGTGTGAGTCAATGGGAAAAAGGGAGAGAAGGAGCCGGAAGAGCCTCCTGGAGCACTTCCTGTTTGGCACACGGCGGCTAACGGGTTAGCTATGTCCACTCATATATACGGTCTATGATTCAAAAGCTACAAAGAGCAATGCTTAGGTCTACATTTTTATGAGCAAACAAGATCGGCCGTTTCGATGATTGTAACTTTTAACCTTATCTTCTTTTATCTTTTTTTGTGTGTGTCTCTGAAAAACAAGTGGAACAAGGTAGGTGTCTTTTTTGGTCATTATTTAGTTATAAGTGTTTAAAAAAATAAAAGAACACAACAGAATAATCCAACCAGCACATTTACCATAGATACTCATTTATGGAGGTAAAATACTCAGCACTTGTAGAGATCTGGTATTTGGGCTTTAAGTACTTTCCAAAAGTGTATATACAATTATACTTACCCTAACATTAATAATCATTAGTACTTATTGGTAATTTTTACAGAATCATACTTATTTTTCATTAATCAAGCCCAATTCAAGACCCGACTCAATCAAATCACCACTGAAGTCGTGAACTATGTCCAGCCGCCTCGTGGCCAAGAGGCCGATAGTCTGACACTGTGGAGCTCTCACAGTGCAGAGCAAAACACTTCACTGTACCGTACAGTCCTATTTATTTATCCTAATTAAATACAGTTAATTCAAATACTGTCCAATACATTACTAAAAACTAATAAAATACAATACTAAATACAATCAATCAATTAAATACTGTCCCACTTTAACTGTGGCTTTTAACTGTATGTTTTAATTGTACTTAATTTGTTTGTTGTTGTAAGTCGACCTTGAGTGTCCAGAAAGGCGCCTGATAAATAAAATGTATTACTATTATTATCCTTGGCTGTAGGTTCTCCTTAGCACCTGCATCATGTTGCTGTGAAAAATCTTGTGAATGTATTTATATCAAACCTTTATTTAACCTTTTTGTGAGTTATAGGGAATTAAGAACATTCATATTTAATAACCTATTTCTTATTTTGTCAGTATCACCAAACTAATGTTAACTATTGATGCTACATCCCACCATAAGAACACAATAAAACTGCCCTAAAGCTAAAGGTTGGAGTAGATTGATAAAAGGTTGACTGATATTGTCAGTATTATTCATGAGTTTTAGACCCAGTTTGCACATCCACAACACTCAAACTTCTAAAGTCTAAAGCCCTGAACTGTAAAGCTGCCGACTGTACAGAACATTTAAACAAGGCAAATATCGCCCACCACTGGATCCACTTCCTCTTATATGGCGACTTATCCTGCATACCTGACTTTTCATAAATGTGTTTTTTTCTTGCAAATTAGTATTTTTTATCTTGACTCATATTTGTGTCCTGCTTTAGAGTCAGATAAAGGATTAATTATAGCAGTTGCTGTTTGCGCTTCAATTGCTGTCCTGCTCCTCATTTTTGGCGGTGTCCTAGCAGTGCTTTGTGCCAAAGGCCGTCTTACTCTCACACCAAAAACAGGTTTGTTTTAATAAGTCATATTAATGGTTGAGAATCAAAAGGACCATGTGACTTTTTGGAGAAAATAAATGTTATGTATTATATATAAACAAAAACAACTTGTGTGTACGAATGTGGATTTTAATTTTGTAGTCTTGGCCTTTTGGTTCTCAACCACACAAAACTTTGCCAAGTTGAGAAAATGCACTTGTCAAACATGTTTCTTTTCTCTCGTTACAGATGTGTTGTCACCGAAAGAACAGGAACGTTTAAATGGAACAAACTTATCGGGGCAAGTAAAACTATAACAATTTGTCAAATAGTAAATATGCCAAGAATCTGTTTTTAATTGATAAATACATTAATCGTGGTAAGTTACATCATCCAAAAGCTTTTCAGAATTGTAACACTTTGCCAAATTTTCAGACACATGTGGTCAGTGGTGCAGAACTTCTCACTTATTTCAAGTATCAAAATAGTTTATTAAAATCCTAGTACTAGTAAATATTAATGATCAAAACCATCTTTCTGTCTACTATACTCGTTATTAACACATTAAGTTATGTGTAGACATCAGCCAGACAGAAATAGCGCCGTTGTTCCTCACACGTCCTTTCTTTGTGCTCTTATGTTTTTAAAAGCCCACGAATACGAGAGAAACAAGTTGATTCTTACTGACTCTCTTTCCTCAGTGGGTTTGACCAACAACAGACGGATGGAGAATCTGAATAAAGCAGCAGGCTCCAGTCACAAGCAGAAGGTTCAAAGGAGAAAAAGGTTTTTCTCAGTGGAGTCCACAGAAGAGGATTCATCAGGGCAATTTTAAATATTGCAAAATAAAATAAAAGTGTTTTTTTTACCTGTCACTGCGACGAGCTACTGATAAGTCACTGTCTTACATCTGTCTGAAGGCAAAGCTAAATACTTGTTGTAATGAGTCTCTCCATGAGTCCCTTAACCTTCCTGAAGGTGTAAACTCACCTGAGTCATATTCCATGATTGTTCAAGGCTGTAATGGGTATTGTTTTGTTTTTTAAAGCAGAAAAGCTTGAATTAAATAATCAATATTGAGTTAGAACTCAGTTTGTAAAATGGTCTGATTTTATGAGTCCTGCTTGAGAAATGGACTCCTGGACCTCAGTGCCTCTTTAAAGTTGAACTCCGGCACGTTTGAAGCTAAAGTCCGTTGCTAGAGGAGGTCGAATTCTGTCAGAAGCCAAAAAATGGCACAGATCAGTGTTTCCTCGGTGGAGATCTCACTGTGGCAGTGAGTCTGTTATAAAACAATCGCTCATATTCATTCCAGGTCACTTAAACTCCATCGATGATTCTGTCTCACTTCCGATATCCTCTGCCTCTGCATTCATGCTCTTCGCTCCTGAAACCTCTCACCTCCTGTTGACCTGACCTTCGAATATATGATCCTCTCAGCCTTCTTCAGCTCCTCCAATGTTCAGCATTCACTCCTTCGTTCATCCACCCCAGGTTTTCCGATCTCTCCGTACATTCTCCGGATTCACTCATCTTGCTCTCCGCAGTAATGGAGTAACGGATCAGATGGGAAACTCCTTCCTTATCCACCTCTTCCGACTCACTGCTAAGTCCTTACAAACCTTTCTTCAAATATCTCGCTTCACGTCGTGCCTCCTTTTCCTCCAACAACAATCTGCTCTTCCTCATGGAAACGGACAAGATGGCTTCCAGGTTCCGCTTCAGTAACATTTCCGAAAACTTGCTGTTGTGTCCTTAGGCAAGACACTTCACCCACATTGTTTAGTATGACACTGGTGTGTGCATGTCAGGACTCCCTTGAAAAAGAGATTAGTTTTCTCAATGGGACTTTCCTGGTTAAATAAAGGTTAAATAAATTAAATACATTTTTGGGGGGGTCCCATTCCTGCTGGGCCATGTGAAGATTGAGACTGAACCCCCACCCTGAGTCTCAACACAGCCGACCCGCCTCGTCTCCATATAATAAACTGTTTTCGCTTTGCACATGTGTTGCTGGCGTGAAATACTCTTGGCGAGACACTTCACCCAACTTCCCTGTGGTTGATTATGGTGTTGGTGATTCGTGATTTGTGGTTGGATTGGAGCGGCAGGTTTAATTATTGTTCAAAAGTGCTCCTTTAATATGTACAGATTTTATAATAAGCATTTTGAGTCTTGAGGATTTTGTGTTTCACTTTCTCTTTTGGCTAATTATTTTATGACATGGTCTTCAGGCACATTTTTCCCCGTTCAGTGTATTTGTTCAGAGCTGCTTCAGACACGCTCGGGCGCATCACTGTAAAAGAGCAGATTATAGTAAACAGTCCTGGGGCACGAACACAGAACAGTGCGTGTGCTCAGGATGTGACTCATATCATTTCACTCTCTGATCTGAACTTGCATAACTTGTAATAGTAAGTTGTGTAATGATCTACATACACTGAAAAAAAATATAAACGCAATACTTTTGTTTTTGCTCCCATTTTTTTTGTGAGCTGGACTCAAAGATCTAAAACTTTTTCTACATACACAAAAGGCTATTTCCCTCAAATATTGTTCACAAATCTGTCTAAATCTGCGTTAGTACTTTTCTCCTTAGCCAAGATAATCCATCCCATCTCACAGGTTTGGCATATCAAGATGCTGATTAGAGCAGGATTAGTGCACAGATGTGCCTCAAACTGGCCACAGTAAAAGGACACTGAAATGTGTGTAGCTTTATTGGGAGGGTCAGAAAACCAGTCAGTATCTGGTGTGACTCCCATTTGCCTCACGCAGTGCAACACCTCTCCTTCGCATAGAGTTGATCAGCTTGTTCATGTGGCCTGTGGAATGTTGGTCCACTCTTTGCTGTGCGAAGTTGCTGAATACTGAACATGCCATCGTATACGCCGATCCAGAGCATCCCAAACATGCTCAGGGGGTGACATGTCCGGTGACTTTTCTGGCCATGCAAGAACTGGGATGTTTTCAGCTTCCAGGAACTGTGAACAGATCCTTGCAACATGGGGCCGTGGATTATCACGCTGCAACATGAGACGATGGTCATGGATGAATGGCCGGTTGGATGTACTGCCAAATTGTCTGAAACGCCTTTGGAGACGGCTTATGGAAGAGAAATGAACATTCACGGGCAACATCTCTGCTGGACATTCCTGCAGTCAGCGCCAACTGCACGCTCCCTCAAAACTTGAAACATCTGTGGCCTTGTGCTGTGTGATAAAACTGCACATTTCAGAGTGTCCTTTTACTGTGGCCAGCCTAAGGCGCATCTGTGCACTAATCATGCTGTTTAATGTGCATCTTGATATGCCAAACCTGTGAGGTGGGATGGATTATCTGGACAAAGGAGATATGCTCGCTAACACAGATTTAGACAGATTTGTGAACAATATTTGAGGAAAATGGCCTTTTGTGCATGTAGAAAAAGTTTTAGATCTTTGAATCCAGTTAATGAAAAATAGGTTCAAAAACACAAGTGTTGCGTTTATATTTTTGTTCAGTGTAGTATTTATTTAATGCCTAAGTGTAAAATCCTCAAACATGGCGCTTCAGCTCTAGTCAGTTAAACCCACTTTGCTTTAAAAAGGGTTTGATGATTTATTCAGAGCTTTGTCCTCATCATTAATACCAGGCCAGTTCTGCCAAAGTCTGATCTCATCACACCTTGGAAGCTGAGAAAGAGGACGACTCTGGGAAAATCAAGAATATCAAGTACCACAGTACGGTCCCAGTTACAAAACACTTGCTGAGTCCTTTCACACACATTTAATTAGTTAATCATTGCTTTTACTGGATACAGGGCCTTTCAAAACACCCAAAACGTTTTATAGTTCATTGTTCATTTACTCCACACTCAGGCTCAGTATGTGTGTGTTAGTGATGGCCGGAGGGGCTGATGGAGCAAACTTCTACCAGTCTGCCCCGGGGCAGTTGTGCCTACAATTGTGCCTTATCAGTTTGGAGTGAATGAATAATGCACAAAATTTACTTTGAGCATCCAGATGAGCGCTATATAAGACTGCTGCATTAATATGATAAAAACATGAATTACATTAAAATACCAGTTGAAACAATAAAGAATCAGTTTGCCTTCCTCCACATCTGCCTCGGGAGCTCAAAACGATATTTTGTGTGCATGCGCAGTAGCGCTACGGCGCACAAATCCACGAGTAGCTCACATCGACAGGACTCCTGCACTTCATAGACTGAAGCTCCACTCTCAGAGAAGTGCAGCGCCACAGTTTTAAGGGTTAAACGCTCAGAGACACTTCTGTCTTGTGTCAAAGGGCCAAACGCAGCTGGACTCAGCGACACTTTGCAGCTGTTTGTGCCGTGCACGTGCTGTACGTGCCCGCGCGTGTGTGGGTGACGCTGCAGTGATGGGGCCGGAAGCACAGACAGAATAAGACCTGCAGCCTGTGTCCCTCCGCTGTCTCACGGTGCAGGAGCCACAGGGACACTGCTCCCATCGCGGTGTAGACATGATCCTGCTCCCGCTGCTCTTCCTCCTGTCTCCGGGCTTTGGACCCGCGTCTGCGCAACAAACCAGTAAGAAAACCACACGACACCTGCTCTTCTCTTCTGACACTTTGTGTTTGCGCATCCGTGTTTCCGACACCTGCGTCACTGTGGATCAGCCCAGTGGTTCTGGACCTGCGTGAGTCTGTTTCACATCAGGATGTGTTAGACTCGTACAAAGGCTGTTCCTGAGGACAGTGCGCTCCTGCTCGGGCTTCTACAGTCTTATTGCGCTCATGGACACACATGTGGCGGCATTAGGTGTGTCTCAGAACTTTGGCCTGTTTGGAGGCGCAGGGATTTGGAGACGAGACTCCAGCGTGTCCATGATGTGGAGTTTAGTGACCTCTAGTGGCGAGAGCTTCACTGTTTTATGCAGGAGCGGTGCAGAAAAACATTCATCTAACCTGATTCTTCCTCCGGAGCTCTGACTGGAGCCTGTGTTTAATTAGAGAAGGAGCAGAAACACTCTAATGTTCTACCTACAGCCTATTGTTCAAAGTACTTGGATCGTCTTCTGCTTAAATGCTGTTCTTCTATGTGTATTAATAGACCCCACAGCTTTTCTAGTTTCTTTTGTATCCTCCTCTCTCCATGATATCGTCTGTATGTCTCTTCCTGATACTTGTTGTGTCGTGTGTTGTAGGGCCCAATAATATGGTGACTGTGTCCGAAGGGGAAGACGCTCTCCTCAAATGTGATCTGAGCTCTGAAAACTCAGGTAGAAGATCCATGTTTGACTGGAGGAAAGACCACGGAGAACAGGAGGTGTTTATGTATGAAAATGGCAAATACTCCGGCTCTGACCTCAAGGGTCAAAGTGAACAGTTTGTAGGTCGTGTTGAGTTCTTTAAAGATAAAGTAGCATCTGGAAACGCCTCCATAAAGATCAAAAACCCACGTCTGGAGGACAATGGCACATACAGCTGTAATGTAATGAATCCAGTTACATCTGTGGCTCACATTTTCCTTAATGTGGGTGAGTATTTAAGACGTCATTCAAATAAACTCTATTTCACAGTTTCTGTTTGGCTTTTTTTTGTTTGCTTTTTGTCTGTTATGTGGTGTGTGCTGTTTTACTTTGCAAATGCATTTGCATCGTCTTCATTTATTTGCTCCTCAGTATTTTCTTTTGCCATTTAATACCAAAGAAAAGGTCCCAGACTAAAACCTGGTCAGATCCAGGTGAAACCACATGCCACAGGTAATGTTGAGTCTAATGTTCCCCTGAGGACCAGGCTCAGACTGAACAGTCAGGGACATGAAATACTTGTTCTGCATCTCATTTGTTTCATCTCACAATTACTAACACCTTTCTATATGTTTTTGTGTCTGTTTTACAGTTGGTGTTTTAATCTTATAACACTTATAGTCATAAAGGGCACAAATGTCCCCAGTGTCATAAACTGTTGATGAATTGAGCACTATTGATACTTCACATCATGTGAAGATGTGACTGAAAACAAAACACATTTATAATTTAAGGAGATGTTGGGCTGTGAGTCAGTCTGAAACATTAATGTTGTTGTCACTGCTCAGAGACTGAAAAATACGTGAAAACTGTGTCCAAACTAATCCAAAAGCTGAAGTCAAAATTAAGTGTAGCTTTTATATTGTGCAGTTGTTCCTTGTAATTAGAAATATGATCTTTTCTGTCTTTGCCACAGGTCTCTTAAAGATTCAGACAAAAAGAAAAGGTTCATTTGACCAAATAGAGTTATTTAAAAACAATCATAATCTTTTGTTGAGTTGATATGTTTTCAAAAAAAGAGTTGCCTTAAAACAATGAGCATAGGACCATTTACAATAATTAGAATACAGTGTTAGAACAATTGTTATAATTATTTGTTATTTCATAAAATAAACCCACGTCCGCACATTTCCACAGGTTTGTAATTATAACCTCCTCACTAATAGCTCGTAGTTGTAAAAAGTGTGTAAATATGTGTGAGTTTGTCCGTGTGTTAGTTTTGTTCCGCCGCTCGGGCAGCGCTACTTCATCTCTGCACTTGTGTGTTTACATCACACAGGAGGGTCTGTGGCCCTGGGGCCGTTTAGACGCGACACTCTCCATTGGCTGGACGCAGCTGTCAATCAGACACTTGTTGCGCTCGTGCGCAGAGGCGCTTCTGTGATTGGCTGATGGAGTCTAAAGTTCGCCGCTTTGGGCCTCGTGCTGCCTAGAACTGTTCTGATTGGCTCCTGAGGTTCGTGGGCGGTTACGGGAACAGTTACAGGAAACATCATTGGTCCAACGGCCCAGACAATTAATTTAGCTGATTTGTGTTAGCATGAAACGAGTTTACAAGTTTACAAGTTTAATTTAAATCCTGCATCGTGTCTTTCACTTCATTTGATATTGTCTAAAATTATGATTTAAAAAGACAATCCTCTAATGCGCACTCACAGACTGGCATCAGTTTATCCGTGTCCTCACACTGACCCTGCGATATTCGGCTGAGGTGAACTTTTTATTCTCCATCCACAGTAACGGACCTGTTTATTAGTTAAATAAAACTATTTAATCAACAGAAATATGTTCATAAAATATTTATTTAGACGTAGTCCTTTTCTAGTTCGTTTGGCCATCAGTAATAGAGAGGAGAATGTAATCTTATATATACACATAGGCTATTTATATAAATCTTTTAGTGTTATTTGAGTCAGATCACATGCATTCTGCTGTATACAACAGGTTAAAAACCAGAGAGAACGTCACTGGTGAGTTTCCTTCTGAGGAAAAATGTTCAATGTTTCTGTTCCACGTAAAACAAAACTTAAAAGTAGCTCACATTTCAACACCTTTGTTCACTGTTAGCATAGACTCAAATTATACAGTCGTTATTATTTTCAAACTATTATTTTTTATCAGTTATTATCAGTCACTGTCATGTTTAGTGATTTTGGCTTCAGTTGTAAAACAAAACAAAAAAAAGGAATTGTCAATGTGCTGTCTGTAAATCCAAACCTCCTAAAAGCAGATTTACTTGTTGCCATTTATAATGAGAATAGATCAGACAGCAGAGGTCAAAACCACAGAGATTCAGCTTCACAAAGAGTCCAGACATTTGTCAGGACTCTAAAGGTTCAGAGACAGATTCAGATTGAACTGAGGGAAAGTTTAGTCAAGGTAAAATCAGGGTCAGATTCACTAAAATAAATCTGAACACAAAATGTGTAATTTAAGATCATCAGCAACTTTTTTTATTCTCTCCTCAGGTGCAGCTCGAGAGCCACATGTCAAAACTGTTCGTGCTGAAGCTACTTGGCGTCTACTGGAGTGTAAAGCTGAAGGTGTCCCTGAGCCTGAGGTGGAGTGGAGAAACAGTTCTGGGAAAGTTTTGGCAAAACATGTTCCACAGAATCAAAATGGACGCTCTCAGGTTGTATTTAACTTGAATGTGACCAGGAGTGACAACTACACCTGTGTGGTCACTCAGAGCAGCATCTACCATCGGGTCAATAATACAACAGAAGTGCACATTCAAGGTGAGAATCAGAGGTTAGTGAGTAAAAGCTTCAGAGAATAATTTTCACACTTTTATGAGAAAACAAGGTCGGTCACTCAGGCCTTTGTGTGTGGAGTTTGCATGTTCTGCCTGTGGGTGTGTTTCCTTCAGTCACTGTGGTTTCCTCCATCAACCCAAAACATCCATGTGAACAATCCTGCAGCTCAGGTCCTGACCAAGATGTGGAGATGAGTCCCTGTGTATGTGCTGTGTTTAGGAAAAATGTGCAGGTTTAAACAGACAGAAATCAGACTATAAACATTCTTACCTCAAAGAGTTTTATCATCTCAGTTACAACCGTACGGCTGCTAAATAAAAAAGAGGACATGTTATTTGGTAATACTGTGAGACAGGAGTGTCCAACACGTCAATCGATTCGACCACCTCTAGCAACGGACTTTAGCTTCAAACGTGCAGGAGTTTCCCTAGGACCTCCTGGTCACAGGTGCAGAACTATAAACCACATTCTTTACAGCAAATCAAACTGATCAACACTGGAGTAAAGCTCAGGGAGTCCCCAAGGCTGAAGTGGAGGAACAGCTCTGGAGAAGCTTTGACGGCTAAAAATAACCTAGAATATAAAGACGCTTCAGGACGATTTCATGGAGAATTGAATGTGTCCAGGAGTGACAGATACACCTGTGTGTCCCTCAGAGCAGCATCTACCATCAGATCAGCTTCACTGTGAAAGTGCTCGTTCAGGGTGAGGGCTCCTGTTGTTTACACTGGACACTTTACAACAGTATTTCCAATTAAAGTCCAGTTTGGTAAATTTTTCTAATAAATTCCCTCGGGGAATTGGCAAGATATGAATAGTTTTATCAGATATATTCACACAGGTGAAGTTTTAAACTTTAGGCTTTAGTGTTAAATGTTAAAGAGTTTACAGAAGCTTTTACATTTTGAGCAACAAGTGCTCGTCTTTGTCAGTGGCCTTGTCTGTGGCTGTGGCATCACGACTGAAGGTGGAGGTCAGTTCTACAGAACCACAAATAGATTCATGTTTTTTCTGTGATTCAGAAGAGAAAACTTCCCTCACTGTGTAGATGTCGACTTCAGTGATTTCTCAGCCATTCTTCAGTTCATTATCTTAGACCACATGACAACAGCAAAGGTTAGATTAAAAATATGAAGAGACCATTAATAACTTGTACAAGTAATAATATTTAAGAACAACATAGTCCAAGACATTTTCCAAGATTTACATTCGTTTTTTTTAAGGATTTATCCATTTTGTTCCATTTCTACCTGAATTTCTCATTTTTTTGTACTTTACAGATGGAAATGTGATTGTGTCTGAAGGAGATGATGCAGTTCTGCCTTGTTCTCTGGACTCTGAAGAAAACATGGAGGATCTGGAGTTCTCCTGGAGCACAGAGCACGAGCAGGTGTTTCTCTACGACAAAGGCCGAGTGCAGGAAGACGGACACTTCACAGGGAGAATTACACATTTTCCACATGAGCTCAAGTCTGGAAACGCCTCCATCAAAATACTGAAGACTCAGACGTCTGATAGTGGACGATTCACCTGCCACTATTCACACAACCACAAATCCCACATTATTCTCATTGTAGTAGGTACGACACTATTTTGGATTCACACAAAAAAACACCAAAACTTAGTTTGTTGGTCTAATTTTAAATAAAATCTGACTTGCACAACAATGAATATAAGACATGTTTCCTCTGTGTGTTTCAGGACAAAAAGACCCTCGTAAGTATTTTGTGTTTTTCAGTTACAGCTGTATTGATTGTATTTTATATAAAAATACAGAATACATAAATATGATAAGTGTTTAGCAGAGGACAATATGACACTGACTCATAGGATCATACCGTAATCTTCTTTTCTGTTTCTGCTTTTTCTCTAGAACACATTTGGATTGTTGTTGCCGTCACTTTTATTGTTCTATTTGTTGTATTTGTAACTGCTGCCCTAATAGGTGCTTTTTGTTATTTTTATCACCAAAGAAGGCGTTCAGGTAAACCTTTCAATTAAACTTTAAGTCTCTAATAGCTGTGTTGCTTGCTAAACTATAATGTGAATTAATCGTCTCAATTCTCTGTTTTCTTTCCTGCAGCTCCACTACCAGAGCAAAACAAAAAACACATGAATTCCTCCAGTTTGTCAGAACCTCTCAATTCCCAGGCCTAAAAACTCAGTTTACATAAACCAGAAGCAAAAGCGCCTCTTCGACGAGTGAGGAAACACATTTACTATTAAAACTTTGATCCACTTGATAGAATTACATTTTGTTTTGCACTGGAACCTACACAGATGAATAAGGGATTTTACAGACAATTTTACAAGTTTCAGTATTAATGGGAAATGTTTGTCTGTTAGTACAAATTTTAAATATCAGTTATAACAAGAGCAGTCTCTTTTTTCACATTTTAATTATTATTTTGAAGAGCTGATAAATTCAATACAGTCAAGCTATAGTTTCCTTTACTCTTGAGTTGTGAGATTTGGCTTGTACATTTGTATGAATATTTGTTCCTGGAAAAAATACACAGAGCTTCAGTTCAGTGCAGCTTCGCTTCATTGTGTATAATTACAAAATAATAAAATGTATTGTTATAATGGGTTTCACAATATACTTCGGTCTTTTTATTACAATCTGTTATTATACCTGTAATTTAGCAAATAATCTGGTTTTACTACAATATATAGTCCCACCTGACTTCCACACATATACTGTCTACATAATCTTAGTTTCTTACTTGACTCTTTACTGAAATAATAATCACAAGTTTAGAGTTTGTCTTATACAGATTTATATTTGCAGAAATAACCTTCACTGTCTTTTGCATTACTGCTTTACTTTAATTGTTAATCAAAAGTTGATATCAAAACAGTACAATACAGTCCGGGATATTACATGCTTATTACACACGAGAGTTACAAACCCTCATGTTCACCTTGCATAGACGAGCAGAACTTAACAAACTAACACGGTTTATTTTAGTTAAAAAAAACTCTTATATCGACTCTAAACAACCCAAATAATATACATCCATCTTCTTCCATTTATCCAGGGTCAGGTCACGGGGGCAGCAGCTTCCCTCACCCCAGACACTTCCTCCAGCTCCTCCAGGAGGACCCTGAGGTGTTCCCAGGCCCAGAGACATAGTCCCTCCAGCGTGTCCTGGGTCTGACCTGAGCCACCTCAGCTGCTCTTCTCCACATGGAGGAGCATCAGCTCTACTCTGAGCTCCTCCCATGTGACCGAGCTCCTCCCCCTCTCTCTAAGGCAGCGCTCGGCCACTCTGCGGAGGAAACTCATTTGGGCCTCTTGTATCTTAATCTGGTCCTTTCGGTCGTTCCCCAGAGCTCAGGACCACAGGTGAGGGGAGGAACGTGACTGAGGTAAATCCAGAGCTTTGGGCTCAGGTCCTCTTCACCACAACGACCGATACAGCGACCGCATCACTGCCTTCAGGTCAGAGCAACTTCCCCTCAAAATTCCTGTGCACGTCCCTGACTAATATCACAGGCCACAGTGTGAATTTACTATTATAATACAGTGATATTTTATTTATACAGCACCTTTTTAAACAAAGTTAAAACTTCTCTACACGTGGAAACAAAATATAAAATATGGTGTAATGAAAATGATAAGGATAAAATCAAATATGAAGTCTACACTATTCAGTCATCTAACAGTTATTCTGTCATGAATCCAACCTGCACATGTCGATGTTTACAGGCTTAACTAAACATACAATACAACCAATGCACTTTTAAAATGTGACTTGTTCCTCCACTTCTGCTCCGGGAGCTTAAATCGACGGCATTTAAACTTGGGGGTTGTGCGCATGCGCAGTAGCGCTACGGCGCACAAATCCATGAGTCACTCACATCGACAGGACCCCTGCACTTCACAGCCTGCAGCTCCTCTCAGAGAAGTGCAGAGTCACAGTTTTAAGGGTTTAAACTCTCAGAGACACTTCTGTCTTGTGTCAAAGGGCCAAACGCAGCTGGACTCAGCGACACTTTGCAGCTGTTTGTGCCGTGCACGTGCTGTACGTGCCCGCGCGTGTGTGGGTGACGCTGCAGTGATGGGGCCGGAAGCACAGACAGAATAAGACCTGCAGCCTGTGTCCCTCCGCTGTCTATTCCACAGTATGATATAAAGCATTTCTGACCTTTCTAACAGGGCAGTAAGAATGCCTGTATTTAAAATTGATTTTAAAAATGATTTTTCTTTTTTTAATAATTCAACCCTAATTATATAACTGCAAAATAGGCACGTTTACTGCTATGCTGTGGAACATTGCAGACAAAGCAAGACAGATGATTTCCAACCAAAAAAACAGTGCACCTTTAATATTCCACAACAAATGCTTTTAACTCATTCTTAGTGAATGTCTGTGGTAGCATGAAATCTCATTTTAGAATACGAAAACTGCCAATTTATATAAAAACAAACCTTATCAGAACACTCTGGCGGATGATCAACTTGTAAGGCCTTCCGGTGACGGGGGAAGTCTTCCAGTTCTGCTTCCGCACAGAATGCCGAGAACCAGTACCATGGCCTACAAAGGAATTAACAAAAGACAAGCTTGTAGAGGCGGGTCAAAATGTGTAGAATAAAATATAAACATACGAATGATGGGCTCAGGGCTGGGGGGAGACGAAGGAGGGCAGCGGCCGCGAGTTGGTCCTCTCGCCTCTTCCTCGAAGCAATGGACTTAAGTCCCTTTTGACGAGGCATCTGAAAACATACATAAAATGTTAAAAGCAAGAGTCACTGGTATACACATTAGTCACAATAAAGGACTAAGACTAAATATTGCAACCTTTAGCTACACAACTTAATCATCCCACTCATTATCAGGGAGCCCGTAAGGGTCGGGTAACTGCGTACCTGTACTTAAGGTTAACTTCCTTTAAGAGCCGTCACGATCTGTTGGCTGAAGGGACTTTAAATACGATGACTGATCGCACCTGTCTTTATCCGCCATTGTCACGATTGTAAACCCGGGAATGTTTTGGGGCCAATGTGTGCGCGCATACCGGAAGCGCGCATAATGTTTACAAACTTTGAAACCGGTCTATATAAGTGGACATTGCTAACCCGTTAGCCGCCGCATGCCAAACAGGAAGTGCTCCAGGAGGCTCTTCCGGCTCGTTCTCGCCCCTTTTCCCATTGACTTACATTGAGATCTTATAGTCCCTCTGTCTGTAACTGCTGCTGTAACTTTGTATTAAAACGTTTGTATGAACCCGCGACACATGATCCTGATTTTTTTCTTTCCGCTATTTTGTCCATCAAAAAATCCTCTTCATAATATAGAGCCTGGCTGCAGATTCGCTCCTGTAACCGTGGCATCACAAGCCTCATTTGAGCGGTGCTGAACGCTGTGGGTGACATCACACTCACTTAGTCCACTCATATATACGGTCTATGAGTACAACAGGTCACATACATACACGTTATACACACACACACACACACATACATACACACATACATATACATACAGACACACACATCTACAACCACACACACATATACACGTATACACATGTACATACACACACACACACACAAAACTAGAGCAGGTCTAGACAAGGTCTAAACCAGACCCAGAATTATTTAACCAAGTGAACATTTACAAAACCCCAGAAACTGCATAGCAACAGTTTCCCACTTTTGCCATACTGTTTTCTGAAGCCAGACATACACACGCACGCACACATGTACACACACCCATATACACATACACGCACACACTATACACACGGACACACACTACACACACATACACACACACATATACATACACGCACATTATTTTGCAGAACTAAGTAACGTTTTTACCTAATTAAATGTCCCTAAAGCCCCTCTGATGGTCACATATGACATTTTGGGGTGTTTGGGGTTCACTGGTGCCTCTGCCTCTGGGCGGAAAAACCTCACATGCAACTTGGCTCCTACCATCAAGATCTCAGGTTCTGTTCTGTTCTCACGAGAGCCAAACTGCTCTACGACACTTCAGCTACACACAGCTAATGGAACCACACACCCTATACTGATGAGCTCCGGGCGTTACTGGCCGCGGTGCCCCGTGAGCCGCGGTGCCCCGTGAGCCGCGGTGCTCTGTGAGCATGACCTGGACTAGACAAGGACTACACCAGTCATGCACAGCCAATTGAACAAACACAATGACACGCAGTAGGTCTAAACCAGATCTGGACCAGGTCTAAAGCAGGTCTAGTCCAAATCCAGACCCAGACTAAATCTACCTACACCCGGACTAGACCCAGAGCAGGACTACCCAGGTCTACACCAGAACCATTTAGTGAGCTGTGAGCCAATTGTTCGTGAGCTGCAGTGCTCCGGGAGCCGCGATGCTCCGTGAGCCGCGATGCTCTGGGCGCTGTACATATATTTTTACAAGAGCTTATGTATAAGATTGAAATCAGTCACCATTACACAGAGTAAAAAAACATTCCCCACCTGAGACATTGTGTTGAGGACACGGGCTTTATGTAAACAAACGTGAGCGCAGATGAGCGGGAGGGGAGGGGGTGAGGAGAGTATTTACGACACTTAATTCTCACAAGAAACCTGTAGGGGGAGCACTACCGCTGAAGTTACTTAGTTCTGCTTTAACCATTGCCCCAGAAACTGCATAGCAACAGTTTCCTGCCCCTGGCATAGTGCTTTCTGATTAGTCAAGCCAGACATACATACACACGCCTAAACTACCTACCATGGAGAGAACACAAACAACAATACAAACCGTAATAATGAAAATAAAACCTTGAAACTAATCAGTTGTAATGCCAATAGCATCCTATCCGCAAACCGCAGAACAAGGCTTGAATTCCTGTGCCAACAAGAAAATGCTGATATCATAGCCATCCAAGAAACCAAAATTGATGCAAACTTAAGTGAAGGAGAAATCGTGCCAAATGGATACCACATATTAGCCAGGAAGGACAGACACAAGGGAGCAGGTGGAGTACTCTTACTAGGCAAAGAGGACATGGTTTACAAGGAAGAAAGCCAAAGTGATTGTGAACTGACATGGACTAGTGTGAGACTGAGCCACGGAAAGAAAATAATAATAGGTAACTTTTACAGACCACCCAGTGACCAGCCTATCACAATGGAACACTTCTCAGACTGTCTTGATAAGATCATACAAAAGCATGGTACACAGGTGCCAATATACATAGTTGGAGATTTCAACCTGAAAGACATAGACTGGCTCACCCAAGAACCCAAACCCGGTGCCACAAACAGACTATCTTGTGATATCCTCCTGAATGCCATTAAGCTCAATCACATGGAGCAAATGAACACAGAGGAGACTCGCCAAGCATCCATCCTAGACTGACTTATCACCAACAAGCCAGACCTGGTGACTTCACTCAGTGTGATCCCAGGAATGAGTGACCATGATGCTATAGTAGCTGAATTAGCCTGTGAAATTCAGTACAACCACAAAAAACCTAGAAAAATATATCTATTCAATAGAGGCAACATAGCAGGACTCAAAAAGGACACCATGAAACTGAGTGAAGACTATATTCTATCTAACTCAGAGGAACACACAATCAATGATAACTTTAGGAAAATCAAGTCAGCCTTACTGAAAGCCCAGGAAAAACACATTCCCTCAAAAATGATAACAGGGAAGAAAAACAAGCCATGGATTAAAGGAGAACTCAAAAGAATGATCGACACAAGAAAGAGAACCTACAAAAAATTGAAGAAACAAGGAGTACGACCAAGAGACATCCCTGAATATTTTGAGTTGGACAAGACAGTGCATGAGATGGAACAGAGTTATTACTGGGACTATCTCAATAATCTGTTTGAAAGTGATAACAATGGGAAAAAGTTTTACAAACACGTTAAATCTCAAAAACAAGACAATCTTGGTGTTCCACCCCTAAAATCAAATGGCACAGTGATAACAACTGCAACAGATAAGGCAGAAGTTATTAATGACCACCTCTCGGTGGCCTTCACCAGAGAAGACAGAACAAACATGCCAAACAAAGAAGAATCCCCCTACCCAGACATGCCTGAAATAGTTATAACATCACATGGCGTCGAAAAATTACTTCAAAAGTTGAACCCATCCAAAGCGTCTGGCCCTGGTAATTTATCAGCATGCCTACTCAAAACAGTGAGTACAGAGCTTGCACCTGCACTAGCTCTACTCTACCAGCAGTCACTCAATACCCGGGAGCTGCCAGAAGAATTCGGGTCGGCCGAGTGTGAAGTGCGGCCCGCGAGGGCCATTTGATGCCGCTTGCGGCTTTAATTTTGTTTGCTTTTTGTCTGTTATGTGGTGTGTGCTGTTTTACTTTGCAAATGCATTTGCATCGTCTTCATTTATTTGCTCCTCAGTATTTTCTTTTGCCATTTAATACCAAAGAAAAGGTCCCAGACTAAAACCTGGTCAGATCCAGGTGAAACCACATGCCACAGGTAATGTTGAGTCTAATGTTCCCCTGAGGACCAGGCTCAGACTGAACAGTCAGGGACATGAAATACTTGTTCTGCATCTCATTTGTTTCATCTCACAATTACTAACACCTTTCTACATGTTTTTTGTGTCTGTTTTACAGTTGGTGTTTTAAAACCCAGAGAGAACGTCCCTGGTGAGTTTCCTCCTGAGGAAAAATGTTCAATGTTTCTGTTCCACGTAAAACAAAACTTAAAAGTAGCTCACATTTCAACACCCGTGTTCACTGTTAGCAAACATGCAAATTCTACACTTGATATTATTTTTAAACTATTATTTATGCAATTATTATCAGTAATTTTCACGTTTAGTGATTTTGGCTTCAGTTGTAAAAAAGTAATTGTCAAGACCCAACAAATGCTCCATGTGCTGCTGTAAATCCAAACCTCCTAAAAGCAGATTTACTTGTTGCCATTTATAATGAGAATAGATCAGACAGCAGAGGTCAAAACCACAGAGCTTCAGCTTCACAAAGAGTCCAGACATTTATCTGGACTCCAAAGGGTCAGAGACATTCAGATTGAACTGAGGGAAAGTTTAGTCAAGGTAAAATCAGGTTCAGATTCACTAAAATAAATCTGGATAAAAATGTGTAATTTAAGAATCTTCAGCAACTTTTTAATTCTCTCCTCAGGGGCAGCTCCAGAGCCAAACATCAAAACTGTTGATGATAAAATTACTTGGTTGGGGTGTGTAGCTGAAGGTGTCCCTGACCCTGAGGTGGAGTGGAGAAACAGTTCTGGGACAGTTCTGGCAAAATTTGTTTCACATGGACGTGGTCGTGCTGGACTTAAAGTGAATGTGTCCAGGAGTGAAAACTACACCTGTGTGGTCACTCAGAGCAGCATCTACCATCAGATCAATAATACAAGGAAAGTGAGCATTCCAGGTGAGAATCAGAGGTTAGTGATCAAAAGCTCCAGAGAACAATGTTTACACTTTTATGAGAAAACAAGGTAGGTCACCCAGGCCTTTGTGTGTGGAGTTTGCATGTTCTGCCTGTGGGTGTGTTTCCTTCAGTCACTCTGGTTTCCCTCATCAACCCAAAACATCCATGTGAACAATCCTGCAGCTCAGGTCCTGACTAAGACTAACAACCAGATCATGGAGATGAGTCCCTGTGTATGTGCTGTGTTTAGGAACAAATGTAAAGGTTTAAACAGACAGAAATCAGACTATAAACATTCTTACCTCAAAGAGTTTTGTCATCTCAGTTACAGTCGTACGGCTGCTAAATAAAAAAGAGGCCATGTTATTTGGTAATACTCTAGGACAGGGGTGTCCAATACGCCGATCGCCAAAGCCGTTTTTTGGCTTCTGACAGAATTCGACCTCCTCTAGAAATGGACTTTAGCTTCAGATGTGCCAGAGTTTCCCTTTAAGATCACAGGACCTCCTGGTCACAGGTGCAAAACTATAAACCACATTCTTTACAATAAATCAAACTGATCAACACTGGAGTAAAGCTCAGGGAGTCCCCAAGGCTGAAGTGGAGGAACAGCTCTGGAGAAGATTTGACAGCTGAAAACAAACATGTTTTAGAAAATAAAGACGCTTCAGGACGATTTCATGTAGAAGTGAATGTGTCCAGGAGTGACAGATACACCTGTGTAATGACTGATGCATCTTATAGTTTATTTCTTAGTACTAGGAAAAAGCAGAATATGTCGTCTTTAATTAATTTATTTTTTGCAGTCAGTGGAGCGTTCACCTTACACTTTTACTTAAAATGTGACTTTCCCTTATTGCCCCACCCCCAGGGCTCCAAAATGATCCTGGCCATGTTTGTCCTTCACTTTAGTCCAGTTCAGGTCCTTTACTATTGTCAGGTTTTTGCCGCTCCTCCCCCATCATCTCCTCCTTGTTTCTGCGTCTTCATCATTAACAGATTGTGTAAAAACTCTCGTGTGTCCAGCCGCCTCGTGGCCAAGAGGCCGATAGTCTGACACTGTGGAGCTCTCACAGTGCAGAGGAATTAAAGACCAGATTACAAATATTTAGCAAATGAGATAAAGAGACAATGAATAAATAATGAATGCCAAGATTTTCTAAATGTCTCTCCTACATGTGATAACAGCATCATGAGACTTAAAGGAGCTGAAATAGCTGCAGTTTTTACACTCATGTCACAATAACATCAGATTTACCCTTTACTCTTGAGTGTGTCGTTACCTACAGCTTCTCACTCCTAAATCTGAACTGACAGGAGCCTGTAGTTCATACTAAGTTATAATTAAAATTAACAACATAGAAAAATGCTCCAAAATTATCACACAAATATGTATTAAATTTCATAGGACAAAAAGCACTGAAAAGAACTTTGTTTTGACCTTCACCATTAAAAAAAAAACATTTCACAGTTTTCTTGAAATGATAATATTGTTAAACTAAATGCTGAGTAGAAAAAAATAACACTTGTCTTTCTAAAATATATTCAGTATTTACAAAATGTTATGTTATTCCTCTGTTAAAGTTGTTTTTTGACAAAACAAAATATCGTGGGAATTTCTCATTGAACTGAAAATATCTGGTCAGAAAAGTGGTTTTGTCTGTAACAAACTTGGACCTGGACTCAAAGTGTCAAAGACTTGAGAACCTCGTCTGAGAAACAGCTTCTGTGATCGGTTTGAGTTCTGCTGGAGCAAAGGGCATGAGCGTAGTAGCAGTAGCAGTAGCAGCAGCAGCAGCAGCAGCAGCAGCAGCAGCAGCAGCAGCAGCAGCAGCAGCAGTAGCAGTAGTAGTAGTAGTAGTAGTAGTAGTAGTAGCAGTAGTAGTAGCAGTAGCAGTAGTAGTAGTAGCAGTAGTAGTAGCAGTAGTAGCAGTAGCAGTAGTAGTAGTAGTAGTAGTAGTAGTAGCAGTAGTAGTAGCAGTAGTAGTAGTAGCAGCAGTAGTAGCAGTAGTAGTAGTAGCAGCAGTAGTAGTAGTAGTAGTAGTAGCAGTAGTAGTAGTAGCAGCAGCAGTAGTAGTAGTAGCAGCAGTAGTAGCAGTAGTAGTAGTAGCAGCAGCAGTAGCAGTAGTAGCAGCAGCAGTAGCAGTAGTAGTAGCAGTAGTAGTAGTAGCAGCAGCAGTAGCAGTAGTACATAAATATGATCAGTGTTTAGCAGAGGACAATATGACACTGGTTCATAGGATCATGTACTGTAATCTGTTTTTTATGTTTCTGCTTTTTCTCTAGGTGATCACACTGGATGGATTGTTGCTGCTGCTGTTCTTACTCTATTGCTTTTATTTGTAACTGCTGCCCTAATCGGTACTTGTTGTTATATTTGTCACCTTAAAAGGCGTTCAGGTAAACATTTCAATTAAACTTTAACTCTATAATGGCTGTGTTGCTTGCTAAACTATAATGTGAATTAATCGTCTCAATTCTCTGTTTTCTTTCCTGCAGCTCCACTACCAGAGCAAAACAAAGAACACATGAATTCCTCCAGTTTGTCAGAACCTCTCAATTCCCAGGCCTAAAAACTCACTTTACATAAACCAGAAGTAAAAGCGCCTCTTCGACGAGTGAGGAAACACATTTACTGTTAAAACTTTGATCCGGTTGATAGAATTACATTTTGTTTTGCACTGAAGCCTACACAGATGAATAAGGGATTTTACAGACAATTTTACAATTCTTTGTTTTACAACTTTCAAAATCAATTTGAAATATTTCTGTTATTACAAGTAAAATAAAATCTGGTATCACAAGAAGAGTTTCTTTTTTCACACGTTTATTATACGATTGTTCTGGTTTGCAATAAAATAATCAAATAATAGAGCATATGCACAAAGCCTGTCCACTTTTCTATGTGGATAGGAGTATTAAAATGATGATTCAAGGGGACAAAAAATTTGCGATTAATTGCGACTTAATTATGACACTCATGAGATTAATCCCAATTAAATATTTTAATCGATTGACAGCACTAATTGCAATATATAGTCCCACCTGACTTCAACACATATACTGTCTGATCACCAGAAAAACGTTTATTTACTGAAATACATGATGTACATCTGTATATATCCACACTACATAATCTTAGTTTCTTACTTGAGTCTTTACTGAAATAATAATCACAAGTTTAGAGTTTGTCTTGCACATGTACAGATTTATATTTGCAGAAATAACCTTCACTGTCTTTTGCATTACTGCTTTACTTTAATTGTTAGTCAAATATCAAAACAATACTGTGCTTATTACGCAGAAGAGTTACAAAACCTTATGTTCGCCTTGCATAGACTTGCGGAACTTATAACAACAAACTAACATGGTTCACTTTTATATCGACTCTAAACAACCCAAATAATATACATCCATCTTCTTTCGCTTATCTGGGGTCAGGTCACGGGGGCATCAGTCTAAACAGGGACTCCCAGACTTCCTTCACCCCAGACACTTCCTCCAGCTCCTCCAGGAGGACCCTGAGGTGTTCCCAGGCCCAGAGACATAGTCCCTCCAGTGTGTCCTGGGTCTTACCTGAGCCACCTCAGCTGCCCCTCTCCACATGGAGGAGCAGCAGCTCTACTCTGAGCTCCTCCCATGTGACCGAGCTCCTCCCCCTCTCTCTAAGGGAGCACTGGGCCACTCTGCTCTGCTCTGGAAACTCATTTGGGCCTCTTGTATCTCGATCTGGTCCTTTCGGTCGTTCCCCAGAGCTCAGGACCACAGGTGAGGGGAGGAACGTGACTGAGGTAAATCCAGAGCTTTGGGCTCAGCTCCTCTTCACCACAACGGCCGATACAGCGACCACATCACCGCCTTCAAGTCAGAGCAACTGCCCCTCAAAATTCCTGTGCACGTGCCGGACTAATATCACAGGCCACAGTGTGAATTTCCTATTATAATACAGTGATATTTTATTTATACAGCACCTTTTTAAACAAAGTTAAAACGTTTTCTACACGTGGAAACAAAATATAAAATACGGTGTAATGAAAATGATAAGGATAAAATCAAATATGAAGTCTACACTATTCAGTCATCTAACAGTTATTCTGTCATGAATCTAACCTGCACATGTCAATGTCTACAGGCTTAACTGGTCAAAACATACAATAAAACTAATTCACTTTTAAAATGTGACTTGTTCCTCCACTTCTGCATCGGGAGCTAAAATTGACGACTCAGGGACTGCAGATGGAAACAAGCTATTTAGCTATAATCTGGTGCGGAACGTCTCTGTTTTATGAGCTTAATGTGTCTGTACATTGTCCCTTCAAATAAAGACGAAACTAAACTAAACTAAACTTAAACTGGAGCAGCGCTTGGGGCTTGTGCGCATGCGCAGAAGCGTTACGGCGGACAGATCTTCGAGTAGCTCACCTCGACAGGACCCCTGCACTTCACAGCCTGCAGCTCCACTCTCAGAGAAGTGCAGCGTCACAGTTTTAAGGGTTTAAACGCTCAGAGACACTTCTGTCTCCTGTCAAAGGGCCAAACGCAGCTGGACTCAGCGACACTTTGCAGCTGTTTGTGCCGTGCACGTGCTGTACGTGCCCGCGCGTGTGTGGGTGACGCTGCAGTGATGGGACAAGCAAAATATCTCCCGCATCGGTGCGCATGCGCTAACTATTCGTCGCGCATGCGTGGTGGTAACGACCAGGAGTTTTCTCGTGCGTGATTTATTTCGCTTGACACCTGAAGCACAGACAGAATAAGACCTGCAGCTAGAGATGGGCAAAATGAGGTCGCATGAGATGATGAGACCTCACAGCCAAGTGATTCAAAATGTGATTCAGTAATGAGATCTCACTTCGCTGCCACCTGCTGTTACTTTGCACACATTACAACCAAATTGTGCTGTGTTTTTCGTCTACATTGTTTGAACTAACACATTGGTTATTTGTAAAGGACTGTATAAAAAAAATAAACTATGTCACACAAATATCTCTTTCATTGATTTTTATTTAGAAATACAATTTTTTCCAGGGTTTTAGGGCCGAGGCGGTTTCTTTTTTTTGAAAGAATGTCTCCAGCCTTGGAGAATACTCTCTCACATGGGACTGAGGATGCTGGGGAGCACAGGAAACTTTTGGCCAGTTTATAAAGGGTCGGGTACAACATTTTTGTTTTGGTCTGTAAACGGATTTGATTTATTGGCACACTAAATTGTATTGAAAATAGCAAGGTGCTCATCTCAAGAGTGCCAGAGTTCAATATGTGAGTTGTAACAAAAAACACTTTAGTCCAACCCAGACCCCAAGTGCACTTTGAATATTTAAACATTTACTATTGCTTACGTCTCAAGGCAATCAAGACCGTTCTTGTTTCTACTACTACCACTAACTTTCTAACTCACTGACTCGCTAACTCCTACAAACGCCGACAACACCACAAGTGCCGCCGCAAATTGAAAATGCTTATAAGCGCTGGAGGTGGGTGAACCACTCTGACGTCACCACCTCTGAATGAGATCTCATCACGTGACTGCCTTGTTCATGATGCACGCCTCATTTTGAGACCTTAATGGGAACGCCCATTTTTGTTCGGCGCAGACCTCAAGATCTCATTTCATTTCGCCCATCCCTACCTGCAGCCTGTGCCCCTCCGCTGTCTCACGGTGCAGGAGCCACAGGGACACTGCTCCCATCGCGGTGTAGACATGATCCTGCTCCCGCTGCTCTTCCTCCTGTCTCCGGGCTTTGGACCCGCGTCTGCGCAACAAACCAGTAAGAAAACCACACGACACCTGCTCTTCTCTTCTGACACTTTGTGTTTGCGCATCCGTGTTTCCGACACCTGCGTCACTGTGGATCAGCCCAGTGGTTCTGGACCTGCGTGAGTCTGTTTCACATCAGGATGTGTTAGGCCTTGTCCACACGTATCCGGGTATCTGATAAACCGAAGATGTTTTGCTGCGTTTTGACCTGTCACCCACACGAACACGCATCAAAAACGAGTATTCAGGGAAAACTCCGGCCAAAGTGAAGATTTTTGAAAACTCCGTTTATGCGTGTTTGTGTGGACAGAGATAACTGGGGTTTTCCGTTTTAAAACGTCACTGTCTGCGCCAAAAAAATATGAATCTGCCCTGACGTCAAACGTGCGACATTTGTTTAGGCGACTGCAAAAGCCAAAGCCAAAGCCAGAGCAGACTATGGATCGGAGTCGTTTCTTGAGAGCTGTGTGTGTGTTGAGAGCAGAATTGCTCCTAAACACAGTTTAGGAGCAATTCTGACTCCGAGTCTGTCCAGACAAAGCAGCTCGGCGCCATGTTTTCTGTTGTTTAAGTTTAGGCGGAAGTGACGGCGAAGTGAGGGCTCAATGGAAATAACGCCATCTACAGGTTTGGAATGTGGTTGAAAACGCAGATGTTCGGTTATGTGTGGAAGGTATTTTTTTCGAAGACGAGGTGGTGTGGATAAAACTATTTTTATAAACGGAGGGGGGGGGGGCGGCTACGTGTGTACATGGCTACTCGTACAAAGAAGAAGGAGCAAAAACACTCACATGTTCTAACTACAGCCTATTGTTCAAAGTACTTGGATCGTCTTCTGCTTAAATGCTGTTCTTCTATGTGTATTAAGGCCCCACAGCTTTTCTAGTTTCTTTTGTATCCTCCTCTCTCCATGATATCGTCTGTATGTCTCTTCCTGATACTTGTTGTGTTGTGTGTTGTAGGGCCCAATAATATGGTGACTGTGTCCGAAGGGGAAGACGCTCTCCTCAAATGTGATCTGAGCTCTGAAAACTCAGTTAGAAGATCCACGTTTGACTGGAGGAAAGACCACGGAGAACAGGAGGTGTTTTTGTATGAAAATGGCAAATACTCCGGCTCTGACCTCAAGGGTCAAAGTGAACAGTTCGTAGGTCGTGTTGACTTCTTTAAAGATGAACTCAAATCTGGAAATGCCTCCATAAAGATCAAAAACACACGTTTGGAGGACAATGGCACATACAGCTGTAATGTAATGAATCCAGTCACATCTGTGGTTCACATTATCCTTAATGTGGGTGAGTATTTAAGACGTCATTCAAATAAACTCGATTTCACAGTTTCTGTTTGGCTTTTTTTGTTTGCTTTTTGTCTGTTCTGTGGTGTGTGCTGTTTTACTTTGCAAATGCATTTGTGTGAAATATTATATGAGAAATGAATGCTGGCCTACGGGAGTCTGGCCTAAGTCTTCGATCAGAAAGACTGCAGCGAGATCCAGAGATTCATAGAAGAATGTTTATTGAGGGTTTCGGTCTGATGGGAAGGTGTGTGATGTGATGTGGTTATTCTATAACAAACAAAAAGAAATATATACAAATGATTAGAACTGTACTTAAACAAACCAAATACACAACAAATAAGGTAAATCAACATGTTTAAATACAGTATGTAGAACGAGATGTTTAAAGCGCACAATATGGTGACAGTCGCGGTATAAATCCAACAGGGGGCGTCAGAGACTAAGTCATGACGATATGAATAAAGATGCAGAACATATTAATGGCGGATCGGATGGGGAATTGACAAATTTACAAGAATACTAAGTTAGATCGTGACGAAAATACTAACAATGGTAAGCAGCACAGCAAACAATACTGAACAAGGTCCATAATAAGTGAGATACTTACTACTCATTTACGCACGAATAAGTATACATAGAGTGGAGAAAGATAGACACGTGTCTTTCTCCGTGGCACTCCCTCTGCGTACTGCTACCTGCGCTGCAGTGCGCATGTCAAAGAGGGGCAGTAATGACGTCCTCTTAAAGGCACGGCAGCGTCAAGGCAGGGAAATTTGCACAGCCGCCCCCAAATTCAGTTAATGAATTTGTAATATACAAATGTCCCTGCAGTACTTAGTCCTCAGGCATCTCTGGCAGTGAGATGAGCTTGGTTACTGGCCGAGTGTAAATAGTCCCTTGAATGTCTACCTCAGCGGCTCGGATCCTGCCGTCGTCACTGGGCATTACCTTGGTGACTCGTCCTATGGGCCATCGTGCCCGTGGCAACTGTGGATCAACAACCATGACCACTTGATCTGTACTCAAGTCCGGAGTGTGGGTATGCCATTTCCTTCTCTGGTGAAGGTTAGGCAGGTAATTTTTGGTGAACTGTACCCAGAAGTGGTCGGCCAGGACTTGGCTGTGTTTCCAGCGGCGACGTCCAATTAGGTCACTGCTGCCATAGACTGCTTGTGGTAATGATGCATCTCGCCGCCCCATCAGCAGGAGGTTAGGAGTAATGGGGTCAGGGTCAGCAATGTCTGAGGTGGCATAGCCCAGAGGTTTTGAGTTGAGGATACCTTCCACCTCTATAAGTACAGTGAGCAGTACTTCTTCGGGGAGTACTCTGTCTCTAAGTACAACTCGGAGGGCTGTTTTAACTGATTTTATCTCCCTCTCCCAAATACCACCAAAATGAGGAGCATAAGGTGGGTTGTACTTGAAGGTGATGCTCTGTTCAGCTAGCTGCTCCTTCAGTGCTGGCTCTAACGCATCAAAAGCTCTCTGCAGTTCCCCATCTCCACCCCTGAAGTTAGTGGCTCTGTCACAGAGGATTTCAAAGGGCTTACCTCGTCTAGCAACAAAACGTCGCAGGGCGAGTAAGAATGAGTCTGTGTCCATACTGCAGAGAAGGTCGAGATGCACACACCTTGTTGTTAAGCATTTGAAGATAATGCCCCACCTCTTCTCCTGTCTGCGGCCTATCTTGACAACATAGGGCCCAAAACAGTCGATCCCTGTGGACCAATAGGGAGGCTTCTGGAGGCGGAGCCGTGCATCAGGTAGGTCTGCCATACGTGGGACAGTGGGTTTATTGCGCCACCTCTGGCATTCTGTGCAGGTATGTTGGTGCTTCTTTACAGCTTGGCGGCCACGGATGATCCAGTATGCCCGTCTCATCTCAGCAAACACACGGTCAGGACCTGGGTGGAGTAGTTGGTTGTCATAGTGCTGGATCAGCAGTTTAGTGGCAGGGTGGTCAGGTGCCAGGACGATAGGGTGGATGGTGTCCTGTAACCCCTCTGCCTTTCTCAGCCGACCACCAACCCGCACCAGTCCAATGGCACTATCGTACTCTGGACAGAGAGAAAGCAAACGGCTGTTAGTGTTTAGTGGTTTACCTGTCTGCAGAGCAGCGAGCTCTGCAGGGAAGCTCTCCTCCTGCGCTCGCTTGAGAACGGTGACTTCTGTCTCAAGCCGGTCAGAGGCAGTCATTGGAGGCGCGGCCGCCCCGTGTTGGGACAGGTACGTGGCTTGTAGCAAGTCAGACCAGGACTTGCACTGAGCTGGGTCTGGAGTTGTAGGCATGGCAGTCACAATGCTACCACAGAAGGTTGCATCACGGACCTCCTCTGGCTGAGTGGATGAGGCAGTAGGTTTGACTGGCCATTCACTCTGTGGCTGATAGAGGAACCCAGGTCCAGAGGTCCAGCGGCTAGGTTTAGACAAGTCACTGAGAGGTTTGCCACGAGTAATGTCATCTGCAGCATTCTCACTGGATGGGACGTAGCGCCAGTTATCTGCTCCCACCAGCTCTTGAATCTCTGCGATGCGAGTCCCCACAAATACTTTATACTGCTGTGACTCTGACTGGATCCAATGGAGGACAGTGGTTGAATCAGTCCACAGTGTCGTAGCTCTCAAAGGCAGGGTTAGCTCTGTTTGGAGAACCTTTGCTAACTGTGCACCGGACAGAGCAGCACAAAGCTCTAGGCGGGGGATAGAGAGCTGTTTCTTCGGTGCCACACGGGATCTGGCCAAGACAAAGGATACCTGCACTACTCCTGTGACACTGTGCTCTGCCCTAAGGTAAGCAACTGCACCATAAGCTCTTTCTGAGGCATCTGTGAATACGTGGAGGTCCACAGGAGTGCTGGCTGGGATGTCAGAGGTGTAGCATCTGGGTATTGAGACCTGCTGCAGTTGTGATAGTTCACTCTCCCATGCCTTCCATAGAGGGAGGAGCTCATCTGTTATCGGCTCATCCCAGTCCCGGCCTTTCTTCCACAGGGCTTGGACCAGTACCTTAGCACGTGTTGTGTATGGGATGAGGAAACCGAGTGGGTCATATTGACTTGCAAGCACCCTGTACACATGTCTCAGTGTGGGTTGGGCAGGTGGGATGTCTCGGTGTCGGTAGCTCAGTGTGTCAGTGCTGCAGTTCCACAGCAGTCCCAGAGTGGTCTCTAGGGGGTCTTCCTTGTGCACAGACAGCCATAACTCACAGCTTGCTGACTTTGCTTCAGCAGGCAGGTGACAGATGACATCGGGTATATTGCTGGACCACTGTCGCATGTCAAAACCTCCACTAGCGAGGAGCGCTCGGAGTTGGTCAATGAGCTGTTTTGCCTGCTCTGCGGTGGGTAGTGACTGGAGACAATTATCAACATAAAATGAGTGCAGCACAGAGTTGACTACATCCTCATTGCCTTCACTATAGTCCTGGACATGACGCTGCACTGCATATATTGCACAACATGGACTGCAGGTCGTGCCAAATGGCAACACACGCCATTCATAGACATCTGGGCTGCGCTCTCTTTCGCCATCCCTCCACAGGAAACGGAGCAGTGGCTGGTCTTCTGGGAGGAGACGCACCTGATGAAACATGCCTCGGATGTCACCACTGATGGCTACAGCATGTTCTCTGAACCTTAGGAGCACGGCAAGAAGTGAGGACCCAAGAGTAGGGCCAGGCAGGAGATTAGTGTTGAGGCAGGCCCTCTGGTGAACAAACGAGCAGTTGAACACAACTCGAGGTTTGTTGTTGTGAAAGACAAGATGGTGTGGCAGGAACCATGATTCCTCTGAGCTGCTCATTTGTTCTGTATTGATTCTAACAGCATAACCTGCTTTGACTAGTTTGTTAATTTCCTCATTGTAGAGTAGTAGCTGCTCAGGATTGTGGGAAAGGCGGCGCTCGGTGGCTCTGAGGAGTGACATTACAGCATTAGGTGAGGCGAGTAGGGAAGGTGCATTTTTCCTACGCAGGAGGGGGACAGCGTACCGGCTCACACCATCTACCTTGACCCTAATGCTTCTTTGCTCTAGTTGTTCTAGGGCAGCTGTGTCTTCTCTAGAGCGAATGGCCTCTTTCGTGGAGCGAAATGGCAGCACATCTAGTTGCCATAGTTTCTCTACGTGTTGATGTAGCTCTTCTGCAGGGGTTAGAACTGACAAATGAAGACAGTTGCTGCAGCTCGAAGACTGTTGGAGGAAGTTGGCTGGTCCCTGCACTGCCCATCCCAAGGTGGTGCATACTGCAACAGGACCACCAATGGGGCCCATTCTCACTGGCAACTTTGGCGTGATTAAATGTGGATTGTCAGACCCAATGAGGATCATTGGCTTGATCTTCTCAAAGGTGGGCAATGGAATGCCCCTCAGGTGTTTGAAGCTTCTCTGAAGACTTTCAGCAGAACAGGACTGCTCAGCCAGGTTTAACTCTGCTGCTGTGAATGCATGATTTATCTTATGTTTCAGCCCTTTCTTCGTGGGGGGTGACACCTGAAACGAAACTGTAGCTCCTTTGATCTGTATTACCTCCTGTCTAATGGTTCGCAGAGACAGGACCTCCTGTTGTTCTGGAAGGCCTAGCTGACGAACTGCAGAGGGCAGGATGATAGTACGCTCAGAGCCGTCGTCCAGTACTGCATACGTGTCCATGTATTTCCTCCCATTGTGTAGACGGACTGGGACAACTTTTAACATCACCCTGCCTGAATGGCTTGCCTGGTCCAGAAAAAACATACTAGAGGATGTACTGACTGTCAGTATGTTCTCTGTTTGGGCCACCTCATGAAGCACAGGGAGATGCTGTTCTCCACAGGTGGAGCAGGGCTTCTTCAGTGTGCAGTTGGTAGGCGAGTGTCCCCTGCCACATCTCCAGCACTTCCTCTTCTCCTTGATCCAGTCTGCTCTGGCCTGGTGTGTGAGTTTAGAGAACTCTGTGCATGCATTCAAATAATGTTCTTGATTATTGCAATACGGACAGTATGGTTTGAATTTGTCTCGTTTCTTTATTTGTAGTGGAGCAGTGGAGACTGGATGTGCAGCAGGAGGCTCAGCAGACTGGTTGCTGCCAAGTAAAACTGCGATGGACTTAGGTTTCTGCGGTTTAGGTGCTCTTCTCTCCCTATTGTCTGCGCTGCTAGCGTCTGTGGTAATGGTAGTGATTCTATGGGAGACCTGCAGTGTCTGCACCTTCTTCTCGAGCCACTCTGCTAAGTCCGGTAGGGTGTATGTTCTATCACTGCCACTTTGTATAATACCCCTGTTAAAACAGTGTTCAGCAAAGGAGTCTCTGAAAGGTGGAGGGAGCTTGGTGAGCAGAGTGTCAACATGAGACCCACACTGCAGTTCTGAGGATGAGGGCCCCTGCATGGAGCTAAGCATTCCCACCAGTGTGCCGACTGCAGCTGCAAAGTCTTCAATGCCCTGGTAGTCACCTGCTCTGATTGGTGGAGCATTCAGGATGGCCTTGAGTTCTCCCTGCACCAGCTGTCGGGGCTGCCCATATCTCTGCTGAAGAGCTGCCATGGAACTGGTGTATGGAGTGGTGCTATTAATGTACCGTTTGACTATTTGTATGGCTGCAGGAAATCTCACATGATCAAGCAGAACTTGATATTTGTAATCCTCAGTGAGATGGCTATGGGGGGCAAGCACACTGTCCAGTCCCTTCTTTAGCAGGAGAAAGTCACTCTCCTTGCCGGAGCTGAAGACGGAAAGCTTTGGTTTGGGAATACCAAATGAAGATGCAATGGCCATCTCAACCATACTGGGCACACTGGCAGGTGGCTGAGCTGTATATGGCTGGCTTACAGATGCTGCAGGAGGCTGTGCCGGGTAGGGGCTGTATGCTGCAGGGAATACACGCTGTGGCACAGGCTGTGAATAGTAGACAGGTTCAGTGTATGACCGAGTGTACCTAGGGGCACTGTATGCAGTTCCAGGCTGTGTAACTGCACCTGTAGGTGTGGAGTCATACAGAGGAGGCAATAGAGCAGCTGTGGCCGGAGCCACTGGAGGAGGAGGTGGTGGCCAGAACTCGTCAGGCTCTGTGTGGGCTGTGGCCACTGTAGGGCGTGGAGCTGGGAGCACTGCTGCAGGAACAGGAGCTGTCCCTGGTGCTGAAGCTGAATCCTCTGTGGGGGGACGGTACAGCTGCTGCGGAGGTTGGAACGGAGGGTTCTGTCCTGGAGGGTACAATGGAGCTTCTACTTCAGTAGTCGGGCTTGGACACTGTGAAGGACAGATTCTCTCCAGCGATGGTAGGCTGCTGTACTGAGGCTGATCATACCTGCGAAGATAAGGGGGGCGAGCAAAGGCACTGTGTGGCTGTGAGCTCAGTCTGACCTCTCTCATCTCTGCCTGCAGTTCTCCCATCTGCTGACTAATAGCCTGCCAGCGCACTTCTAATTGCTGCATCTTGTCCTCAGTGTTCTCTACAGTCCGGGGAGTACATACAGAGGAAGCCGACCATCCACCAGGACTTTGTGGCACGTCGTATCTTGGCTGAGGTGGTGACACTGGCCTTATTGTAGGTGGCTGGTGGTGTGGTAATGGGTAGCTGAGCTCAAAGTCCTCCAGATGTCCAGGAATGCGGCGCACTCTGTGGGGACTAATGGGTGGCTGCCCATCAAAGATATCTCTGGATGTGGCCATGACGCAGCTCCAGTAGATCCGGCTCGAAGGACCACTTGTGAAATATTATATGAGAAATGAATGCTGGCCTACGGGAGTCTGGCCTAAGTCTTCGATCAGAAAGACTGCAGCGAGATCCAGAGATTCATAGAAGAATGTTTATTGAGGGTTTCGGTCTGATGGGAAGGTGTGTGATGTGATGTGGTTATTCTATAACAAACAAAAAGAAATATATACAAATGATTAGAACTGTACTTAAACAAACCAAATACACAACAAATAAGGTAAATCAACATGTTTAAATACAGTATGTAGAACGAGATGTTTAAAGCGCACAATATGGTGACAGTCGCGGTATAAATCCAACAGGGGGCGTCAGAGACTAAGTCATGACGATATGAATAAAGATGCAGAACATATTAATGGCGGATCGGATGGGGAATTGACAAATTTACAAGAATACTAAGTTAGATCGTGACGAAAATACTAACAATGGTAAGCAGCACAGCAAACAATACTGAACAAGGTCCATAATAAGTGAGATACTTACTACTCATTTACGCACGAATAAGTATACATAGAGTGGAGAAAGATAGACACGTGTCTTTCTCCGTGGCACTCCCTCTGCGTACTGCTACCTGCGCTGCAGTGCGCATGTCAAAGAGGGGCAGTAATGACGTCCTCTTAAAGGCACGGCAGCGTCAAGGCAGGGAAATTTGCACAATTTGCATCATCTTCATTTATTTGCTCCTCAGTATTTTCTTTTGCCGTTTAATACCAAAGAAAAGGTCCCAGACTAAAACCTGGTCAGATCCAGGTGAAACCACATGCCACAGGTAATGTTGAGTCTAATGTTCCCCTGAGGACCAGGCTCAGACTGAACAGTCAGGGACATGAAATACTTGTGCTGCATCTCATTTGTTTCATCTCACAATTACTAACACCTTTCTACATGTTTTTGTGTCTGTTTTACAGTTGGTGTTTTAATCTTATAACACTTATAGTCATAAAGGGGAGAAATGTCCCCAGTGTCTTAAACTGTTGATGAATTGAGCACTATTGATACTTCACATCATGTGAAGATGTGACTGAAAACAAAACACGTTTATAATTTAAGGAGATGTTGGGCTGTGAGTCAGTCTGAAACATTAATGTTGTTGTCACTGTTCAGAGACTGAAAAATATGTGAAAACTGTGTCCAAACTAATCCAAAAGCTGAACTCAAAATTAATTGTAGCTTTCATATTGTGCAATTGTTCCTTGTAATTAGAAATATGATCTTTTCTGTCATTGCCACGGGTCTCTTAAAGATTCAGACAAAAAGAAAAGGTTCACTTGACCAAATAATGTTATTTAAAATCGGTCATAATCTTTTGTTGAGTTGATATGTTTTCAAAAAAGAGTTGCCTTTAAACAATTAGCATTTACAATAATTAGAATAGTGTTAAAACAATTGTTATAATCATTTATTTCATAAAATAGACCCACATCCCCACATTTCCACAGGTTCATAAGCACAGCCTCCTCACTAACAGCTCGTAGTTGTAAAAAGTGTGTAAATATGTGTGAGTTTGTCCGTGTGTTAGTTTTGTGCCGCTGCTCGGGCAGCGCTACTTCATCTCTGCACTTGTGTGTTTACATCACACAGGAGGGTCTGTGGCCCTGGGGCCGTTTAGACGCGACACTCTCCATTGGCTGGACGCAGCTGTCAATCAGACACTTGTTGCGCTCGTGCGCAGAGGCGCTTCTGTGATTGGCTGATGGAGTCTTAAAGTTTGCTGCTTTGGGCCTCGTGCGGCCTAGAACTGTTCTGATTGGCTCCTGAGGTTCGTGGGCGGTTACGGGAACAGTTACAGGAAACATCATTGGTCCAACGGCCCAGACAATTAATTTAGCTGATGTGTGTTAGCATGAAACGAGTTTACAAGTTTACAAGTTTCATTTAAATCCTGCATCGTGTCTTTCACTTCATTTGATATTGTCTAAAATTATGATTTTAAAAAGACAATCCTCTAATGCGCACTCACAGACTGGCATCAGTTTATCCGTGTCCTCACACTGACCCTGCGATATTCGGCTCAGGTGAACTTTTTATTCTCCCTCCACAGTAACGGACCTGTTTATTAGTTAAATAAAACTATTTAAACGACATAGATATATTCATAAAGTATTTATTTAGACGTAGTCATTTTTCAGTTCGTTTGGCCATCAGTAATAGAAAGGAAAATCTAGACTTATTTAATACACATAGTGTATTTATAATAATATTTGTAGTGTTATTTGAGTCAGATCACATGCATTCTGCTGTATACAACAGAGAACGTCCCTGGTGAGTTTCCTCCTGAGGAAAAATGTTCAATGTTTCTCTTCCACGTAAAACAAATCTTAAAAGTAGCTCACATTTCAACACCTTTGTTCACTGTTAGCAAACACTCAAATTTTAATATTTTATTAACGATAATCGTTTATCAGTCATTTTCATGTTTAGTTATTTTGGCTTCAGTCGTTAAAAAAAAAAAAAGGTAAAAGGTAAAATCAGGTTCAGATTCACTAAAATAAATCTGGATTTAAAAAAGTGTCATTTAAGATCTTCAGCAAATCTTTATTCTCTCCTCAGGTGCAGCTCGAGAGCCAAACATTGAAACTGTTGATGATGAAGGTACTTGGCGTCTACTGGAGTGTAAAGCTGAAGGTGTCCCTGAACCTGAGGTGGAGTGGAGAAACAGTTTTGATCGTGTTTTGGCAAAACATGTTCCACAAAATCAAAATGGACGCTCTCGTGTTGTACTTCAATTGAATGTGACCAAGAGTGACCGTTACACCTGTGTGGTCACTCAGAGCAGCATCTACCATCGGGTCAATAATACAAGGAAAGTGAGCATTCAAGGTGAGAATAAGCAGTTTATAAAAATCTACAGAGAACAGTGCTTACATTTTTATGAGCAAACAAGATCGGCCCCCAGACCTTTGTGTGTGGAGTTTGCATGTTCTGCCTGTGGGTGTGTTTCTTTCAGTCTCTGGTTTCCTTCATTGACCCAAAACATCCATGTGAACAATCCTGCAGCTCAGGTCATCTTGACCAAGACGAGCAACAAGACGTGGAGATGAGTCCCTGTGTATGTGCTGTGTTTCGGAACAAATGTAAAGGTTTAAACAGACAGAAATCAGACTATAAAAATTCTTACCCCAAAGAGTTTTGTCATCTCCG
Source organism: Odontamblyopus rebecca (assembly GCA_030686955.1). Classification (NCBI taxonomy): domain Eukaryota; kingdom Metazoa; phylum Chordata; class Actinopteri; order Gobiiformes; family Gobiidae; genus Odontamblyopus; species Odontamblyopus rebecca. The sequence goes on along the minus strand of CM060656.1, from coordinate 37,830,780 downwards.
TTACAATTACACGGCTGCTAAATAAAAAAGAGGTCATGTTATTTGGTAATACTCTAAGACAGGGGTGTCCAATACGCCGATCGCCAAAGCAGATCCTAGTGTAGAACTCGAGACCCGTCTTGGTCTCTGACTTCAGCACGTTTGAAGCTAAAGTCCGTTGCTAGAGGTGGTGGAATTCTGTCAGAAGCCAAAAAACGGCACAGATCAGTGTTTCCTCGGTGGAGATCTCGCAGGCCAAAGTCCAACTCCGCCGACTCCAGTGGCGGCGAGAGGATCGACTACTGACTGCGAAGAAGAGAATCTGAAAGTTGTTGAAAGAAAATGGTTCAGGAATGTTTTTTTTTTTTTTTTTTTTTTTTTTTTTGCATTTTTCAAAAAATATAATTCAATCATAAATAAATGGGGTTAGAAACGACATCGGCGATCGAGTCTTTTGGGCTTTGGCCTGTGCAGTGAGAAATCCACAGAGGGAAGTGTAAGGTGCTTATAAAGTTGTTTTCTAATGTTTCCAGACACTAATGAGTGAACCAGGCAGAGCGTTTTGTTTGTTAGACTCGTGGCTGTTGTAAAATGGGTTAAAGTGGTGTTAAGCTTCTTCAGTGTGAAGCAAATTGGTGTTTTACATGGAAGTTCAGAACTTGCCCCCATCATTACACTAGTTTGTTGCCTTGACAGACTCACTGCCACAGTGAGATCTCCACCGAGGAAACACTGATCTGTGCCGTTTTTTAGCTTCTGACAGAATTCGACCTCCTCTAGAAATGGACTTTAGCTTCAGATGTGCCAGAGTTAAACTTTAAGATCACAGGACCTCCTGGTCACAGGTGCAAAACTATAAACCACATTCTTTACAACAAATCAAACTGATCAACACTGGAGTAAAGCTCAGGGAGTCTCCAAGGCTGAAGTGGAGGAACAGCTCTGGAGAAGCTTTGATGGCTGAAAACAGGTTTTAGAAAATAAAGACGCTTCAGGATGATTTCATGTAGAAGTGAATGTGTTCAGGAGTGACCACTATACCTGTGTGTCACTCAGAGCAGCATCTACCATCAGATCAGCTTCACTGTGAAAGTGCTCGTTCACGGTGAAGGCTCCTACCGTTTACATTGTACTAGGGCCCGACCGATATATCAGTCGACTGATATTATTGGCCAATATGGGCTCTTGGAAACATATCAGCTATCGGCCTAAATCTTGCCGATATGGGCCGATATTCCACGTGGACATTTCACCTTGTTATAAAGCTCAGACTCTATATTCTGCCTGTTTAATTCAGTTTACAGACAGATAAATGTCCTAATATGTGGCGCCGCATCAGGATTTATTTGAGGAATAATTCGTCTGTGTCCATCCCGCCCCATCATGTGCTCTTGTTTACAGCCGCAGCCACAGATCCACGTGCACAACACTGAGATTCTCTTCTTTTTCCAGACGCTCAGTGTGAGTCTGGATTAAAGGACAGTTCTTAGTGCAGACTTGTGATCTGAGAGGAGCCTGTGTGAGGCTGAGTGTTGAAATGTGTTGGTTTTGAAGCTCGTTTTGGTTCTTTCTCGATAGTTAGCGATTAGCTGCTGTAGCTCGCACACATAAACAGGCTGTTTTCTCTTCTGTTAGCGACTGTAAAGTGACTATAGTGGCCGTATATATGTTACTGGACACGCACTGATATGGAAATGAGCTGTGAATAGAAGTGTGAATTATTGGCATTTAGCAGATCATTAATTACCGCAGAGCTAAAAGCTAATAGCGGTAGTTTACTTACAGTTCTTTCTTTACTGGGTAGGATATCATATAAAATGCTATTAGGCCAAACTACTGTCTTTAAATATGAGGTAAAGACTCAGAAGAACAATAAATGTCGCCTAAATAAACCCAATTGAAAATACAATAGAGCCAAACTTAAGTTTTATAAACAATTGAAGATTTACAGTGAATTTTTACATCATAAATATATCAGCAGCTCCAATTCCCATTTTATCAGTATCATATCAGCTGCAACAAAATCCATATTGGTCGGGCCCTAATATTTCCAATTAAAGTCTAGTTTGGTTTATTTTTCTAATAATTTCCCTCGGTGGAATTGGCAAGATATCAATAGTTTTATCAGATATATTCACACAGGTGAAGTTTTAAACTTTAGGCTTTAGTGTTAAATGTTGGAGAGTCTAGAAAAGCTTTTACATTTTGAGCAAAAAGTGCTCGGCTTTGTCAGTGGCTCCGTCTGTGGCTGTGGCATCACTACTAAAAGTGGAGGTCAGTTCTACAGAACCACAAATAGATTCATGTTTTTTCTGTGTGTGATTCAGAAGAGAAAACTTCCCTCGGTGTGTAGATGTCGACTTCAGTGATTTCACAGCCATTCTTCAGTTCATTGTCTTAGACCACATGACAACAACAAAGGCTAAATTAAAAATATTTAGTAATTGAGATGAACAGACGATGAATAAATAAGAAATGCCGAAAGCTTTATAGGTGTCATCTTCTTTATCTTGATTAACATGTTAATTAAAAAAACAATCAATAACTTGTAAAAAATAATAATAATATTTAACAACAGCATAGTTCAAGACATTTTCCAAGATTTCCATTTGGTTTTTCAGGGATTTATCCATTTTGTTCCATTTCTACCTTAATTTCTCAGTTTTTTGTACATTACAGATGTTGTGATGGTGTCTGAAGGAGATGATGCAGTTCTGCCTTGTTCTCTGGACTCTGAAGAAAACATGGAGGATCTGGAGTTCTCCTGGAGCACAGAGCACGAGCAGGTGTTTCTCTACGACAAAGGCCGAGTGCAGGAAGACAGACACTTCAGAGGGAGAATTACACATTTTCCACATGAGCTCAAGTCTGGAAACGCCTCCATCAAAATACAGAAGACTCAGACGTCTGATAGTGGACGATTCACCTGCCACTATTCACACAACCACAAATCCCACATTATTCTCACTGTAGTAGGTACGACACTATTTTGGATTCACACAAAAAAACACCAAAACATAGTTTGTTGGTCTAATTTAAAATAAAATCTGACATAAACAACAATGAATATAAGATCTGTTTCCTCTGTGTGTTTCAGGAAAAAAAGACTCTCGTAAGTATTTTGTATTTTTCAGTTACAGCAGTATTGATTGTATTATTATTATTATTATTATTATTATTACATTTACTACATCCCACCATCAGAACACAATAAAACTGTCCTAAAGCTAAAGGTTGGGGCAGATTGATAACAGGTCGACTGATATTGTCAGTATTATTAATGAGTTTTAGACCCAGTTTGCACATCCACAACACTCAAACTCTAAAGTCTTACAGCCCCGAACTGTAAAGATGTCGATTGTACAGAACAATATTATTTAAACAAGGCAAATATCACCACCACTGGATCCACTTCCTCTAATAAGGCGACTTATCCTGCACAACTCACTTTTCATAAATGTGTTTTTTCTTGCAAATTAGTATTTTTTTTATCTTGACTCATATTTGTGTCCTGCTTTAGAGTCAAATATGGGATCAGTTATAGCAGTTGTTCTTACTGCAATTGTCCTGCTCCTCATTGTTGGCATTGTCCCAGTAGTGCTTTATGCCAAAGGCCGTCTTATTCTCAGACCAAATACAGGTTTGTTTTAATCATGTTAATGGTTGAGAATCAAAAGGACCATGTGACTTTTTGGAGAAAATAAAACTTTATGTATTGTATTTAAACAAAAACAACTTGTGTTGTACGAATGGAGATTTTAATTTTGTCGTCTTGGCCTTTTGCTTCTCAACCTCACAAACATTTACCAAGTTGAGAAAATGCACTTGTCAAACATGTTTCTTTTCTCTCCTCAGGTGTGTCGTCACAGAAAGAAGAGGAACATCTAAATGAAAACTTATAGGGGCAAGTAAAACTATAGCAGTTTGTCAAATAGTAAATATGCCAAAAACGCCAACTGATTCTTACCGACTCTTTTTCCTCAGTGGGTTTGACCAACAACAGACGGATGGAGAATCTGAATAAAGCAGCAGGCTCCAGTCACAAGCAGAAGGTTCAAAGGAGTAAAAAGGTTTTTCTCAGTGGAGTTCACAGAAGAGGATTCATCAGGGCAATTTTAAAAACTGCAAAGTGAAATAAAAGTGTTTTTTTTACCTGTCACTGCGACAAACTACTGATAAGTCACTGTCTTACATCTGTCTGAAGGCAAAGCGAAATACTTGTTGTAATGAGTCTCTCCATGAGTCCATGAAGCTCCTTTAAGGTGTAAACTCACCTGAGTCGTATTGCCTGAGTGTTCAAGGCTGTAAAGGGTGTTCTTTTATTTTTCAAAGTATGAAAAGCTTGAATTAAATTGTCAATATTGAGTTAGAACTCCACAAGTTTCCACAAGAGAAAAACATACCTGAATTTTATGAGTACTGCTTGAGAAATGGACCCCTGGACCTCAGTGCCTTTTTTAACACCAGTATGGAGTGAATGAAGAATGCACAAAATTGACTTTGAGCATCTAGATAAGCGCTATATAAGACTACTACATTAATATCATCATAAAAATATGAATTACTTTAAAATACCAGTTGAATCAATAAATCAGTTTGCCTTCCTCAACAGCTGTCTCGGGAGCTCAAATCGACATTAAATTTGAACAGCACTTAGGGGTTGTAAAATACAAAAAATCATCACATTTCCATTTGTGAGATCAGCAGCAGTCGAGATTATAAAATGTATTTTTGTTGAGAGGATTAAACATAATTACCAGCTGTGGATTAACTGGTTGTTCTGGAAACTTTCACACATTAACTAACAAAACACAGGGTTGGGCTGCTGAGTGTAGTAGTAGTAGTAGTAGTAGTAATAGTACTACTCTTATAGTAAGCATTTTGACTCTCGAGGATTTTGTGTTTCACTTTCTCTTTTCGTTAATTATTTTTATGACATGATCTTCAGGCACATTTTTCACTGTTCAGTCATTTGTTCAGAGCTGCTTCAGACTCGCTCGGGCGCATCACTGTAAAAGAGCAGATTACAGTAAACATGGGGCCAGAGGTTCAAGTTCTGAGGAAGTAAAGACTCAAATACACAGACACAGACAGACACACACACAGACACACACACACAGACACAGACACACACACACACAGACACACACACACAGATAGACACACACAAAGACACACACATACATACACACACAGACACAAAGACACACACAAAGAGACACACAGATACACACACACACAAAGACACACACAGACACACATACACAGACAGACACACACAGATACACACACAGACACACACACAGATACACACACACAAATACACAGACACACAGACAGAGACACACAGACACACACACAGACAGACACACACACATACAGACACACAGATACACACACAGACACACACACAGATACACACAGACACACAGACAGACACACACACAGACAGACAGACACAAACACACAGACACACACACACAGACACACATACAGACACACACACACACAGACAGACAGACACAAACACACAGACACACACACACAGACACACATACAGACACACACACACACAGACAGACAGACACAAACACACACACACACACACAGACGCACACACAGAATAGTACCTGTGCTCAGGATGTAACTCATATTGTTTCATCATTTCACTCTCTGATCTGAACTTACATAAATAGTTATAGTAAGTTGAGTAATGCTCTACACACTCCTCCGTAACATTCTGAGTCTTGAGGAGTTTGTGTTTTACTTTCTCTTTTGGTTTCTGCCATTATCATTACTGCCATTCAGAGAGCAGATTACCCTATTTTTCAGACTACAAGTCGCACCAGCCAAAAAATACACAATAAAAAAGAAAAAAACATGTATAAGTCACACTTTTTTGGAGAAATGTATTTTATAAAATCAACAATCGACATGTCATCTTGAAAAGCAAGTTATAGAAGTTATAGTAATAAAAACAACCCAACTCATTCGTTTTTCAGTATAGAACCAAAAATAAAAAGAAAAAACTACTTTTCTTATTTGTCTTTAAAACGAAAATGAAAACACAGATAATGATTTGTTTTTTCACTTTTGATTCATATATAGGATTCATATATTTGGTCCATGGGCTCAGTGTGAAAAATGTAAAATATAAGTCGCACCTGAGGAGAAGTTGCAGAACCACCCAAACCCTGAAAAAAGTCCGAAAAATACGATATAGTAAAATGTGGCCCTCAGACCACTTGTTTTGGCCCTCAGGCTTCCAAGTGAATTGGTCCATATTACCACAATTAGTACTTTTTACTGCATGTTTTTAAAATCTACCTTAATCAGGCAAATGTAGTGTTTCCTTTTGAGCGTCTGAGCCTGAACAAAGGTCTGGAGGGTCATTCAAACCTGTTGTAAATGCACAGATTTTAATTACTCACTGTTTTGACCCTCAGTCTATGACGTTAACAAAAGTCCATCTTGGTTGCAGGAATAACCGTCTGTGTTTGAGTTTTGTTGTGAACAAATGTCAGGACCCCAAAGCTAAAGGGCCAAACGCAGCTGGACTCAGCGACACTTTACAGCTGTTTGTGCCGTGCACGTGCTGTACGTGCCCGCGCGTGTGTGGGTGACGCTGCAGTGATGGGGCCGGAAGCACAGACAGAATAAGACCTGCAGCCTGTGTCCCTCCGCTGTCTCACGGTGCAGGAGCCACAGGGACACTGCTCCCATCGCGGTGTAGACATGATCCTGCTCCCGCTGCTCTTCCTCCTGTCTCCGGGCTTTGGACCCGCGTCTGCTCAACAAACCAGTAAGAAAACCACACGACACCTGCTCTTCTCTTCTGACACTTTGTGTTTGCGCATCCGTGTTTCCGACACCTGCGTCACTGTGGATCAGCCCAGTGGTTCTGGACCTGCGTGAGTCTGTTTCATATCAGGATGTGTTAGACTCGTACAAAGGCTGTTCCTGAGGACAGTGCGCTCCTGCTCGGGCTTCTACAGTCTTATTGCGCTCATGGACACACATGTGGCGGCATTAGGTGTGTCTCAGAACTTTGGCCTGTTTGGAGGCGCAGGGATTTGGAGACGAGACTCCAGCGTGTCCATGATGTGGAGTTTAGTGACCTCTAGTGGTGAGAGCTTCACTGTTTTATGCAGGAGCGGTGCAGAAAAACATTCATCTAACCTGATTCTTCCTCCGGAGCTCTGACTGGAGCCTGTGTTTAATTAGAGAAGGAGCAAAAACACTCACATGTTCTAACTACAGCCTATTGTTCAAAGTACTTGGATCGTCTTCTGCTTAAATGCTGTTCTTCTCTGTGTATTAAGGCCCCACAGCTTTTCTAGTTTCTTTTGTATCCTCCTCTCTCCATGATATTGTCTGTATGTCTCTTCCTGATACTTGTTGTGTTGTGTGTTGTAGGGCCCAATAATATGGTGACTGTGTCCGAAGGGGAAGACGCTCTCCTCAAATGTGATCTGAGCTCTGAAAACTCAGTTAGAAGATCCACGTTTGACTGGAGGAAAGACCACGGAGAACAGGAGGTGTTTATGTATGAAAATGGCAAATACTCCGGCTCCGACCTCAAGGGTCAAAGTGAACAGTTCGTAGGTCGTGTTGTGTTCTTTAAAGATAAAGTTGCATCTGGAAATGCCTCCATAAAGATCAAAAACACACGTTTGGAGGACAATGGCACATACATCTGTAATGTAATGAATCCAGTCACATCTGTGGTTCACATGATCCTTAATGTGGGTGAGTATTTAAGACGTCATTCAAATAAACTCTATTTCACAGTTTCTGTTTGGCTTTTTAGGCCCGAGCCCCTACAGGGCGTAGGGTCTATTGCTTTCATCGTTGTCAACTGTCCCTTGATCGCCCTGTGTGAACAGCAGTATCCTAGCAACCCATGCTAAAGGCATGGGACATGCATATTTGTTCTTGCTAACAAGTCATTGTACAAAAGTAGGTTGAAGCACCTCCTGTCCCCCAAACACACTTCTGACATGAAGCTGTATCCAAGCCCCCAGGCCGAAGGCATGGCCCATATTTACAGCTGCTAAAATGAATGGAAATCAATGGGAGTCAATGGCCGACCCCGACGAGATGGTGAATGACGAGTGCGTAAGCTACAAAAGGCATCCATCCATCTTCCGCTTTATCCGGCTGGGTTCGTGGGGTCAGTTTGCTGCCCAGTCCTCTGTGCACCTGACCCCCCCTAAGAACCCCTCTGTGAGTGGAGCCCACAGGAGGGAGGACGTCATGGTCCTTGATGTTAGTTCAGGTGCTGCATGTTTTGAGTTGATGAGGGAAACCGAAGCCCAGAGGAAACCCATCCAGACATGGGGAGAGCATGCAAACTCCACACAGAAAGACAGAGCAATGACATATCCATTGATGCCCCGTGGAAAACCCGGTATAGCTGAGGATACCAGCTGTACTATGAGACAAATATGGCTGATAACAATAGATAATTTACCCAACCATAATAAACGACAATACTCAATGCAGTCTTTTGTTATACTTTTCACATTTGTGAAAGTGTGTAGTTCTAAGCTTTTCTGTCCTGCAAGGAAATATTGTCCTCTGTATTGAGCCATTCTTCACCAATATATTCTACCCCACTTGTGCTGAAATACACATTCTAATTTAATGTTCTACATTCTGTCAACATGTGCTAAAATTTTTTCATTGTAAATGTTTTATTTTTCAGCCATTATCTGAAATATTTTTTTTTACATACACGCTTATAATTATATTTTCTATTAAATAAACAGAAACAAATTTCAATCAAGACATTTTATTTATTTAATTTGCCATTTCCAAACAAACTTGTCAAAGACCATTTACAATGTTAAAAAGACCATTGGCCAACTGAATAACAGGTGGACACACATTTCTTTTGAAATCCAGTCTTTATATACAATAGCACAGCATGTAATAATAACTCATCTAAAACATAACCATCATAAATTAACTATAGCCTACATGACAAATATTATGCACAAATGATATTGTCAGTACATAAATAAGCATAATTTAGCACAGCATCTTATTACTGAAATAGCCATTATACATGAACTTTATATTACATTACATGACTTTACAAATACATAAATACACATCTTTAAGCATTACTGTACAACACATTTTATACAGTTTTCATATTATTTTCTGAGTCACTCTTAGTCTGACCCATCACCTTGAACCTGTTTGTCTTGGGACTGAACCAGGAGCAGAAAGCCCCTCACAAAACAGCTCTGAGGATCATCTGGGCACACAAACCTCTCCACCGCGATAAGGTGGTGGTTCAAGGAGAGGGCCGCCCCTCCCCCTGAGTAGAGCTGGGGGAGAGGAGGTCTCCCCCCTCCTCCCCTCTCCCCTCCCAGATCTCCTGCCCCCGGATGGGATAACGGGAGAAAGGGAGAGGAGAGGACAGAAAGAGGGGAGAGAGAAAATGGAAAGAGGGAAGGGAGCGAGGACAGAAAGAGGGTAGACAGATGTAGGGAGGGAGGAACAGGGAGAGAAATGGAGAGGTAAGAGAGGAAGAAAGATGGAGGAAGGGACAGATATGTAGGAGGGGGAGAGAGGAAGAGAGTGATGGAGAAACAGAGAGAACAGAGAATATTAACTACAAATGCATATTTATATAAACTATGACTAACATGTATAAAAGCTACAACCAACCAACACACAATTAAAAACCCTACAAATACACATGTACATAAACTACCACTAACATGTATATGAACCAGAAACAACCAACACACACTTAAAAAAATGTACAAATACACATGTACATAAACTACCACTAATGTGCATGAACCAGAAACAACAAACACAATTAAAAAGCCTGTTAATTTATACACAAATAACTGCTACAACTGAATACAAAAAATGCTATGACCGCATGATTAAAAACAACGCAACACGCGCATATAAATGTGATGAGTTGTCAATAAGCAATAACTGTCCATTTAGAACAAAACTAAAATAATTTGATTACCTAATACCAATTTATTCTAAAGCCGCGGCCTCTGTACATTTAAAAGAAAATGCGATCCCCTCATGGTCGCTGAAGTACAGCTTTACTACAGAGTCTATGTCATACTCTGTAGATTTCACATATAAATGATCAATTAAGGAATACTTTGGGGATCTCCTCAATCCCACCGTCACGTCCTCCGAAGAGGAGGCCGAGGCTGGGGACCCAGAGGCGGACTCATCCATCACCCTGGCCGAAGTCACTGAGGTGGTCGGAAAGCTCCTCGGTGGCAAGGCTCCGGGGGTGGATGAGATCCGTCCTGAGTACCTTAAGTCTCTGGGTGTTGTGGGGCTGTCTTGGCTGACACGTCTCTACAACATCGCGTGGCGGTCGGGAACAGTACCTCTGGACTGGCAGACCGGGGTGGTGGTCCCTCTGTATAAAAAGGGGGACCGGAGGGTGTGTTCCAACTACAGGGGAATCACACTCCTCAGCCTCCCCGGTAAAGTCTATGCCAGGGTGCTGGAGAGGAGAGTTCGGCCGATAGTCGAACCTCGGATTCAAGAGGAGCAGTGTGGTTTTCGGCCTGGTCGTGAAACACTGGACCAGCTCTACACCCTCCATCGGGTGCTCGAGGGTTCATGGGAGTTTGCCCAACCAGTCCACATGTGTTTTGTGGACTTGGAGAAGGCATTTGACCGTGTCCCTCGTGGTGCCCTGTGGGGGGTGCTCCGGGAGTATGGGGTCCGGGGCCCTTTGCTAAGGGCTGTCCGGTCCCTGTATGACCGGAGCAGGAGCTGTGTTCGCATTGCCGGCAGTAAGTCAGACCTGTTCCCGGTGCATGTTGGACTCCGCCAGGGCTGCCCTTTGTCACCGGTTCTGTTCATTGTATTTATGGACAGAATTTCTAGGCGCAGCCAGGGGCCGGAGGGGGTCCAGTTCGGGGACCACAGGATTTCATCGCTGCTTTTTGCGGATGATGTTGTCCTGTTGGCTCCATCGAACCAGGACCTGCAGCGTGCACTGGGGCGGTTTGCAGCCGAGTGTGAAGCGGCTGGGATGAGAATCAGCTGTTCCAAATCCGAGACCATGGTTCTCGACCGGAAAAAGGTGGATTGCCCTCTCCGGGTGGGTGGGGAGTCTCTGCCTCAAGTGGAGGAGTTCAAGTATCTCGGGGTCTTGTTCACGAGTGAGGGGAGGATGGAGCGCGAGATTGACAGGCGGATCGGTGCGGCGTCGGCAGTGATGCAGTCGCTGTATCGGACCGTTGTGGTGAAGAGGGAGCTGAGCCGAAAGGCGAAGCTCTCGATTTACCGGTCAATCTACGTTCCTACCCTCACCTATGGTCATGAGCTCTGGGTAATGACCGAAAGAACGAGATCGCGGATACAAGCGGCCGAAATGAGTTTCCTCCGCAGAGTGGCCGGGCGCTCCCTTAGAGATAGGGTGAGGAGCTCGGTCACACGGGAGGAGCTCGGAGTAGAGTCGCTGCTCCTCCACGTCGAGAGGAGCCAGCTGAGGTGGTTCGGGCATCTGGTCCGGATGCCTCCTGGACGCCTCCCTTGGGAGGTGTTCCGGGCATGTCCCACCGGTAGGAGGCCCCGGGGAAGACCCAGGACACGCTGGAGGGACTATGTCTCTCAGCTGGCCTGGGAACGCCTCGGGGTCCGTCCGGAGGAGCTGGAGGAAGTGGCTGGGGAGAAGGAAGCTTGGGGAGCCCCTGCTTAGACTGCTGCCCCCGCGACCCGGCCCCGGATAAGCGGAAGAAGATGGATGGATGGATGATCAATTAAAGTCCCCATCTCAGTTGTGGGAGATTTGACATATTGAACATAATCTCTTTCTGTCATAAAATTGCAGAGACTTGTAGATTTCAATATGTCATCATTAAAATCTCCCACCACCACCACCACAGTGGCACAGTGTGAGTCCAGCCAATTCAGTAATCTATCCAAATTATACTTAAACAGAGACATGGGATATGACGGTGGACGATAAACAGCTGCAACTGTAATTTTGTGCTCTGCAAAATAATTCACTAAACACTCTAAACTAAACTGAAATCCTGTACTGTGATTTCATAGTTAAGGTTTTCTTCACAGTCCATGCCAACACCACCGTGCTGTTGGCCCAGTGAACTAGTCAGAGCTGAGTGATGAGTCTGCTGATAGGATAAACTACGGGGACGACTATGGAAATTATACCCTTCAATGTGACTAGTTTGAAAAGGTGAATCTACAGTCTCTACCACAGAAATACAGTTAGGCTGCCAGTGCTGTGTGCATGAGGCCAAATCTGACATGTGTGTTAAGACATGTGCCTCTTGTAAGTGCCAGGGCGCACTCACCACTATGAAGGGAGGCATGTTCTCAAGGACCGCTCTTACATCGTTACAATAAATGGCATTTGCATCAAAGTCTTGGATAATAAGACCCTCTAAACTCCTCACGCGACTAAGGGCCACATACGCCTGACCCGCTGTAAAAACTTGTTTAAGGGACACCACTGCTTGATCTACGGTTACGCCCTGTACTTTATGAACCGTACACGCCCACGCGAGTTTAAGCGGAAACTGACGACGCTTCTCCCCTCGTTTATTCGCTTGTTCTTCTTCTGGTTCTGTGCGGGTAGAACCAGTCAGGTCTGCAGGGGTACGTGTTTGCCTCCTCCTCTGCGCGCCTACTCGATCGTCGTCAAATTTAGCATAAATTGCTAAAGGAGGCAGGTTTTTCTGCAAAGTTTTAACTATAATATGTAATTATACCACATACCCCATTTACTAGACCGTCAGCCAAATCTACATTTTTACAAAGCATAACGCGCGCATTTACACCTAAGACTAACGTCTCCTCCAAACTGGCTTGTTTGGATTTATGGAGATGACCTTGTATTTCTATTAACTTATCAGTGTTTTTGTCGTAGCCAAAATCACGTGCACTAATTGAAATTTTTTCTGTACATACTGTATTGAGTATCTTTAGATTATAATTTGTAACAAAGTTATTCTTTGTAAAAATATGTAAAACATCAGGATCTTCACCTGTTTCACATCGTTTTAATATATCAATATTGTCATCACGCATTGCTGTCCCTCTGGAGCGCACTCTAAGCCGGTTCAATAACTCTGCAAAAGTATTATCTTTTTGTCTAACTACAGTGTTTAACTCCGCAATTTTGAATAAATCCTTAAATAGATTAACGCCTACAACTTCTTTGTACAGAACCTGACCCATGACCGGCGATAACTGAAAGAAATCCCCAACAGTGATAATAGAGACATTTCCAAATGGAGAAAAGTCACGTGACTGTTTAATTTGACACAATCAACTAAATAACTTTTTGTCAACCATGGATATTTCATCAATGATTACAATTTGTAAATCCGTGTATTTAACGCGCAGTGTATTAATCTTATCCTCTCCTAGTGGACTGTAAGGGAGGGAAACAGTGCCGATACTAAACGTGGTGTGGATAGTAGCCGCCTGTAAGTTATACGCTGCTGTCCCTGTCGGAGCCGTTAGTAAAACACTAACACTATCTGGACTTTGGCAAATAGGAGCAAACAATCGTGATGCCTCGTACTGAATCGCCCTGATGAGGTGACTTTTCCCGGTGCCTCCTCCACCCGTGATAAACACATGCAATGGCTCTGGGTTGTTACCAGCTACTTTCTCTAAGCACCATTGCCGTATTTAGTAAAAAATGGACAGTTGTTGCTCATTCAGAGTTTTCATAAGTGAAAGACCCTCTTGAGGACTCATGACATTTCTCTTCTCTATGTGACAAACCTGTTCGTTCCTTACAGCCAAGTCTGGAATAGCCTCTTGCTCATGCTCAGAACTCACACCCTGTAACATCTCTCTGAACTCCTCCCTCACCTCTAACCTCTCCACTTCCTGTTCTGGGCAGAGCAAGCCCCACGCATCCTCCTGAATCTCTCCACAATCCATCTGCTCATACACCTCCTCCAAGTCCTCAGCTGCAAGTTCAAATCGACGCCTATTTGAATCAACTATCGACTTAACTAAATGAACCGATCCGTCACTCAAACGCACATCCCTGGTTTTATAGAAATGTTCAAATGTCGAATGGAGGCGGCTTAAGGTCGGCCTCAACACGATACGGAAAGAATAACTGAGGAAAACTTTGATGAAACAACTCTGGGTTTTTAGTCTCTGAAAACCGCGCATATCTAACGACGGCGGGCTTCAGATTTAAGATTGTGTTTTAACTCATTAGGGAGGAGACAGATAAGTTTGATCTCATCCTAATTACAAAATGTGCTGAATGTGACCCTGTTAAAGCTGGCACACAGGGGGCAGTGCAGAGCCAAACACAAATTAACAAATAAAAACACTGAACTTATGTCGTCCCAGCTCCACAGCACCAGGTGATCCATCGGGAACTGCTCAGCCACAGGGAAAAAGCAGATTCCTTTAAAAACATTTAAAAGCATATCACTAAACTATTGTATTAAATATAAAGGGGACACATGCAACACTGTTCAAAAGAAAGTGTTCTAAAGTATTGACCAAACATTGGAAACATTATTATACCCATGCGCACTGAGACCCGGTGGTACTCCTGTCCCGGGAGGGTCTGGACTTCCAAATCATCAGCCAGACGATTCGGAAAATCCATGACACAGACCTATGTGAAACATTAACATGTTAACATACTGTGAAATATCAAACAAGCAAAAAATAATAATAATTAAAAAATATACCCTCTGCCAGCGGCTGCAGACATAGGCCAGGAGTCGGCCGAACTCAGCTGCAGCCTCATCAACAGTGCGGCTGGCGTGAAGGTTGTTGCACGGGGAGAGCAGGCAGACCAGAGCAGGCTCTATGAAAATCAAGAACTTTAATACCCAAGAAATCATTTAAACACATGAACATTGAGATAATCAACAAAATGGCATTACACATGTTTTGTTGTACCAATAAATTAAGATCATTTGTTTAAATTATCTTCTTAAATATGCTGAATCATTTTTTTTTTTAAAGAAACACTATGTAACATTTGTGGTGGAGGGGATCCCTCCCACTTGTCTCCATGGAGATGTTTTTGTTTTGTCTGGATGGCCATCTCTTTCCTTGGACACAGTTATAAATCAGATGTACTTCTGTGCAACAAAAATGTAAGATAAATGAGCTTATGTGAAGACAAGCAGGTATCTTACCCTGCACCAAAAAAGTTACATAGGGCACCTTTAAAAATTTGGATTCAGCAAATTCAAACTATTTCAGGACATTATCAAAACAATTATCTAATTTGTAGGTTCAAAAACACAATATTTTCATTACTAGCTCACCTCTGGTCAGCCCGGTGGATGTCACGTGCAGAACCTCCAGGGGTCGAACTGAAGCCAAAGGAAAGACATCCCTCTGGCATCGGCACAAACCCATCCACGATAGCTCGAGATGAGAGTTCCCGACAATCAGAATGAACTAGAGACAACAAAACAAAAACAGTCTTTAAAAAAGTGCACTCTGTAATCCTTCTGTTGGAAAGTCTATTACCTAAACTGTACATATGCTTTAGTCATAAATAATGTAATTAAAGGTATATAAAACTGCTTTTTTTGTATATTCCACAGTATGATATAAAGCATTTCTGACCTTTCTAACAGGGCAGTAAGAATGCCTGTATTTTAAATTGATTTTAAAAAATATTTTTTAATAATTAACCCTAATTATATAACTGCAAAATAGGCACGTTTACTGCTATACTGTGGAACATTGCAGACAAAGCAAGACAGATGTTTTCCAACCAAAAAAACACTGCACCTTTAATATTCCACAACAAATGCTTTTAACTCATTCTTAGTGAATGTCTGTGGTAGCATGAAATCTCATTTTAGAATACGAAAACCGCCAATTTATATAAAAACAAACCTTCTTATCAGGACACTCTGGCGGATGATCAACTTGTAAGGCCTTCCGGTGACGGGGGAAGTCTTCCAGTTCTGCTTCCGCACAGAATGCCGAGAACCAGTACCATGGCCTACAAAGGAATTAACAAAAGACAAGCTTGTAGAGGCGGGTCAAAATGTACAGAATAAAATATAAACCTACGAATGATGGGCTCAGGGTTGGGGGAGAGACGAAGGAGGAAGAGGCGAGAGGACCAGAGTTGGTCCTATATATATATATATATAATGTATTTATATATATATATTTTTTTTTTTCATGAAATGTCACATTAGAATGATAAAATGCAGTACTTCTTTCTCCCAAAAATGCTCCTCGCCTTATGTATGTTATATTGTACAATACTGACTGCTCAAGTAAATAGTAAACAAACTGTAAATCATTACTAATAATAACTGTTATAATTGTTCAGACCTGCTTCAGTCCTGGTTTAGACAGATATTACAAACATGGGAAATTTTCCACTCTTGGCCAGCAGGGCCCCCAAAATATTTAAGCAAATGCTACATGCATGAGCTTAGTCTGGTGCGTGAATACACTATAAAGCATATGAAAAATTACACTATAGCGCCCCCTAACGACGAAAGAGACGTGAAACGCCAACATTACTAGATTTGTAACAAATTTGGCAATGCAATTCTGTGAATAGCTATAAGCAAAAACATATATTACTGACATGGGACATTTTTCACGGTTGGCCAGCAGGGGCGCAAAGACTCCTAAAAAAATTAATAAATAAAGGTGTACTATGAAATTTTTCTGGTGCTGGGCATGGCATGCCAGCACCTAAGCCCATTCACTCAATGTTGACAAAAGTAGCGCGAAGCTACTTCTGATTCTTCAGGTCAGCCCAATCAAAAAAGTCCAGGGGGCCAAAGTCATATTTTGCACGGTGTTGCCATGGCGATACCCCAAAGTGCCCATGTTTTTCTATGTTAGCACATCAGCATCTCCAGTGTGTGTGGACTTTATGCGTTTAGTGACAAGTTCAGCCCAAAGCCACAAACACACAGAGACAAGAGGCTCATCAGTGCCACCCGGGGGAGCGTCAGCACCACCCGGGGGAGCGTCAGCACCACCCGGGGGAGAGTCAGCACCACCCGGGGGAGCGTCAGCACCACCCGGGGGAGAGTCAGCACCACCCGGGGGAGCACCGGGTCGGCCGAGTGTGAAGTGCGGCCCGTGAGGGCCGTTCGATGCCGCTTGCGGCTTTAATTTTGTTTGCTTTTTGTCTGTTATGTGGTGTGTGCTGTTTTACTTTGCAAATGCATTTGCATCGTCTTCATTTATTTGCTCCTCAGTATTTTCTTTTGCCATTTAATACCAAAGAAAAGGTCCCAGACTAAAACCTGGTCAGATCCAGGTGAAACCACATGCCACAGGTAATGTTGAGTCTAATGTTCCCCTGAGGACCAGGCTCAGACTGAACAGTCAGGGACATGAAATACTTGTTCTGCATCTCATTTGTTTCATCTCACAATTACTAACACCTTTCTACATGTTTTTGTGTCTGTTTTACAGTTGGTGTTTTAAAACCCAGAGAAAACGTCCCTGGTGAGTTTCCTCCTGAGGAAAAATCTTGAATGTTTCTGTTCCACGTAAAACAAAACTTAAAAGTAGCTCACATTTCAACACCCGTGTTCACTGTTAGCAAACATGCAAATTCTACACTTGATATTATTTTTAAACTATTATTTATACAATTATTATCAGTAATTTTCACGTTTAGTGATTTTGGCTTCAGTTGTAAAAAAAGTAATTATCAAGACCCAACAAATGCTCCATGTGCTGCTGTAAATCCAAACCTCCTAAAAGCAGATTTACTTGTTGCCATTTATAATGAGAATAGATCAGACAGCAGAGGTCAAAACCACAGAGCTTCAGCTTCACTAAGAGTCCAGACATTTATCTGGACTCCAAAGGGTCAGAGACAGATTCAGATTGAACTGAGGGAAATTTTAATCAAGGTAAAATCAGGTTCAGATTCACTAAAATAAATCTGGATAAAAATGTGTAATTTAAGATCATCAGCAACTTTTTAATTCTCTCCTCAGGGGCAGCTCCAGAGCCAAACATCAAAACTGTTGATGATAAAGTTACTTGGCTGGGGTGTGTAGCTGAAGGTGTCCCTGCCCCTGAGGTGGAGTGGAGAAACAGTTCTGGGACAGTTCTGGCAAAATTAGTTTCACATGGACGTGGTCGTGCTGGACTTAAAGTGAATGTGTCCAGGAGTGACAACTACACCTGTGTGGTCACTCAGAGCAGCATCTACCATCAGATCAGTTTTTCAACGGAAGTGCTCATTCAAGGTGAGAATAAGAGGTTGTTGATCAAAAGCTACAGAGAACAATGCTTAGGCCTACATTTTTATGAGAAAACAAGATCGGCCGCCCAGGCCTTTGTGTGGTGAGTTTGCCTGTTCTCCCTGTGAGTGTGTTTCCTTCAGTCACTCTGGTTTCCCTCATCAACCCAAAACATCCATGTGAACAATCCTGCAGCTCAGGTCCTGACCAAGACCAGCAACAAGACTTGGAGATGAGTCCCTGTGTATGTGCTGCGTTTTGGAAAAATGTGCAGGTTTAAACAAAGACAGAAATCAGACTATAAAAATTCTTACCTCAAAGAGTTTTGTCATCTCAGTTACAACCGTACGGCTGCTAAATAAAAAAGAGCCCATGTTATTTGGTAATACTCTAGGACAGGGGTGTCCAATACGCCGATCACCAAGGCAGATCCTAGTGTAGAACTCGAGACCTGCTGAGGAAACACTGATCTGTGCCGTTTTTTTTAGTTCTGACAGAATTCGACCTCCTCTAGAAATGGACTTTAGCTTCAGATGTGCCAGAGTTAAACTTTAAGATCACAGGACCTCCTGGTCACAGGTGCAGAACTATAAACCACATTCTTTACAATAAATCAAACTGATCAACACTGGAGTAAAGCTCAGGGAGTCTCCAAGGCTGAAGTGGAGGAACAGCTCTGGAGAAGCTTTGACAGCTGAAAACAAACATGTTTTAGAAAATAAAGACGCTTCAGGACAGTTTCATGTAGAAGTGAATGTGTCCAGGAGTGACAGATACACCTGTGTAATGACTGATGCATATTATAGTTTATTTCTTAGCACCAGGGAAAAGCAGAATATGTCATCTTTAATTTATTTATTTTTTGCAGTCAGTGGAGCGTTCACTTTACACCTTTACTTTAAAATGTGACGTCCAAACTTTCCCTTATTGCCCCACCCCCAAAGCTCCAAAATGATCCTGGCCGTGTTTGTCCTTCGCTTTAGTCCAGTTCAGGTCCTTTACTATTGTCAGGTTTTTACTGCTCCTCCCCCATCATCTCCTCCTTTTTCTGCGTCTTCATCATTAACAGATTGTGTAAAAACTCTCCTGTGTCCAGCTGCCTCGTGGCCAAGAGGCTGATAGTCTGACACTGTGGAGCTCTCACAGTGCAGAGGAATTAAAGACCAGATTACAAATATTTAGCAAATGAGACAAAGAGACAATGAATAAAAATAATGAATGCCAAGATTTTCTAAATGTATCTCCTACATGTGATAACAGCATCATGAGACTTAAAGGAGCTGAAATAGCTGCAGTTTTTACACTCATGTCACAATAACATCAGATTTACCCTTTACTCTTGAGTGTGGAGTTTCCTACAGCTCCTCACTCCTAAATCTGAACTGACAGGAGCCTGTAGTTCATACTAAGCTATAATTAAAATTAACAACATAGAAAAATGCTCCAAAATTATCACACAAATATGTATTAAATTTCATAGGACAAAAAGCACTGAAAAGAACTTTGTTTTGACCTTCACCATTTATCCATCCATCCATCCATCCATCTTCTCCCGCTTAATCCGGCTGGGTCGCGGGGGCAGCTTGCTGCCCAATACTCATAGCACCTGACCCCTATGAACCCCTCTGCAGGTGGTGAACCCACAGGAGGGTGGACGACATGGTCCTTGATGTTAGTTCATAGGGGTGCGGGCATGTTTTAGGTTGATGGGGGAAACCGGAGTACCCGGAGGAAACCCATCCAGAACATGCAAACTCCAGAACATGCAAACTCCACACAGAAAGGCCCGGGCATCGAACCCGCAACCTTCTTGAGTGTTGCCACTCAGCCACCGTGCCGACCTTCACCATTTAAAAAAAACATTTCACAGTTTTCTTGAAATGATAATATTGTTAAACTAAATGCTGAGTAGAAAAAAATAACACTTTCTAATAACTCTTTCTAATATATATTCAGTATTTACAAAATGTTATGTTATTCCTCTGTTAAAGTTGTTTTTTGACAAAACAAAATATCGTGGGAATTTCTCATTGAACTGAACATATCAGAATCAGAATCATTTATTAATGGCCACACAACAAGTTGGTGGAATTTGTTTCCAGTACAGCAAGAAATGCTCACATCTTCTGTGTCTGTTGCAGAACAAAACAAATTTACAACACACTTGCACGATACAACACACACAGCAGATAAATATCTGGTCAGAAAAGTGGTTTTGTCTGTAACAAACTTGGACCTGGACTCAAAGTGTCAAAGACTTGAGAACCTCGTCTGAGAAACAGCTTCTGTGATCGGTTTGAGTTCTGCTGGAGCAAAGGGCATGAGCGTAGCAGTAGCAGCAGCAGCAGGAGCAGCAGCAGTAGCAGCAGCAGCAGCAGTAGTAGCAGTAGTACCAGCAGCAGTAGTACCAGCAGCAGTAGTACCAGCAGCAGTAGTAGTAGCAGCAGTAGTAGTAGCAGCAGTAGTAGTAGCAGCAGCAGCAGTAGTAGCAGCAGCAGTAGTAGCAGCAGCAGCAGTAGTAGCAGCAGCAGCAGCAGTAGCAGCAGCAGCAGCAGTAGCAGCAGCAGCAGTAGCAGCAGTAGTAGTAGCAGTAGTAGCAGTAGCAGCAGCAGCACCAGCAGCAGTAGCAGTAGCAGTAGTAGCAGCAGTAGTAGTAGTAGCAGCAGTAGTAGTAGCAGCAGCAGCAGCAGTAGCAGCAGTAGTAGCAGTAGCAGTAGTAGTAGTAGCAGTAGTAGTAGTAGCAGTAGTAGTAGCAGCAGCAGTAGCAGCAGCAGTAGTAGCAGTAGCAGTAGTAGCAGTAGCAGTAGTAGCAGTAGCAGTAGTAGTAGTAGCAGCAGCAGTAGTAGTAGTAGCAGTAGTAGTACATAAATATGATCAGTGTTTAGCAGAGGACAATATGACACTGGTTCATAGGATCATGTACTGTAATCTGGTTTTTATGTTTCTGCTTTTTCTCTAGATGGTTACACTGGATGGATTGTTGCTGCTGTTAGTACTCTATTGCTTTTATTTGTAACTGCTGCCTTAATAGGTGCAGTTTATTATATTTGTCACCAAAAAAGGCGTTCAGGTAAACCTTTCAATTAAATTTTAACTCTATAATGGCTGTGTGTTGCTTGCTAAACTATAATGTGAATTAATCGTCTCAATTCTCTGTTTTCTTTCCTGCAGCTCCACTACCAGAGTAAAACAAAAAACACATGAATTCCTCCAGTTTGTCAAAACCTCTCACTTCCCAGGCCTAAAAACTCACTTTACATAAACCAGAAGTAAAAACGCCTCTTCGACGAGTGAGGAAACACATTTACTATTAAAACTTTGATCCAATTGATAGAATTAAATTTTGTTTTGCACTGGAACCTAAACGATGACCAATTTTCTTTTTTTTTTCTTTTTTTTAGAAGTTTCAGTATTAATGGAAAATGTTTCTGTCTGTTATTACAAGTAAAATAAAATCAGGTATAACAAGAACAGTTTCTTTTTTCACACGTTAATTATTATTTTGAAGAGCTGATAAATTGAATACAGTCAAGCTATAGTTTCCTTTAGGCTTGAGGGTCTGAGCACTTTGTTCATTCATCAGACATATTTTATTTATTTATTTGATACAAGGACGGTGCATATTGACCAACAGGACGTCTGTATAATACGCCAGAGCTGCCAAGAGGCTGTTTTCATCTGTCGTCCTTTGCCACATGTACAGAAGGCACCCGCGGGAAAGTCATAATTAAAAATCAGTACAATGTTTACATAATTAAAATAGTATGTTAATTTTCGAGTAAAAGAGGTTGGAAAGAGAACAGTGATAAACAGACCAGCATGAACAGTCAGCAAGAGCTTAAAAGGCAGTGTTAGGAAAGAAACCGTAACATGCAGATTACTAAAAACATTAGCAGTATAAAACTAAAACATACAATAATACAACATCACGTGAATAAAAGAAGCCAAAGAAGCACATGCAGGGGAATCACAAGGTGGAAGTGTGTCATACGTTGGTATTTTCCTGTTCTAAAACATGCAGAGTGTGTATGTTCTGTGTCACATTTCACATTCTCCAAATCAGGGTGAAATGCAGATGACAAACTTTGCCTTTGGTTCAAGTGTTACTTCATACTCATGGTTGGCTCCTTTTAAATCTTTTGGGAATGAATCTATTAAAACCTTTTAAAACGGTGCAGCCAGAGTTGTTTCCCTCCTGTCCCGGGCCATTTTCAAGTTGAGAAAACGTGTCCTGCTGGAGCCTAAAGTTCTGCTTAATCCTTCCCTCCTGCTGCAGCAGTGACTGTGCCATAGAACTATAATAAAATCGTCTTTTGGGCTTTGGCCTGTGCAGTGGGAAATCAACAGAGGGAAGTGTGAGGTGCTTATAAAGTTGTTTTCTAATGTTTCCAGACACTAATGAGTGAACCAGGCAGAGCGTTTTGTTTGTTAGACTCGTGGCTGTTGTCAGATGGGTTAAAGTGGTGTTAAGCTTCTTCAGTGTGAAGCAAATTGGTGTTTTACGTGGAAGTTCAGAACTTGCCCCCATCACTACACTAGTTTGTTGCCTTGACAGACTCACTGCCACAGT